>JAOXNR010000399.1:0-11169 GCA_028571225.1 Parsonsia alboflavescens
CGCTACAACCATTACCGTAACGGAATTCTTGCTAAGCTTGGTTGGCTGCATGAGCACTATAGTAAGAATTCCGTTACAGTAACGGTTGGAGGGCGCATTAAGGCACCCGCCTTAGCAAAACTGTGATGACATCAATGGTAGCAATGTGAAAAGAAAACAAGTAGGTCACCGGAGTGGTCTATCGCTTGGGGAAGCGCTCCGATTCCTAAGCTTGTATTCTGACAAAGTAATCGTGCGTAATTAATTTCAAAAATACTGTAATTGTCCGTAGACTGATTATCATTTGACTATATATTAAAAAGAAGTAAGTTACCTCTTTGATTAAGGCTCTTCTATTAATTGACGGTAGGTAATTAGGATAATTGTAAGATCATATAATAACCCCCCAATTGCTCCTAGAATTATGGAGCTTCCCTCGGTTGGGATATCTTTTCATTCACGTCTTTGGTCGAGAGCTACAAGCTCGCTAACCAACCTTTAGACCAACTTCGTGACCTGTCTGTGGACATCGAGGATCTTGATTATCTTTTTGGGAGGTCGTATCGAATGACCGTAGGCTCATAGGAGATGTTAAGAGTTGCGCCGAATTGGTCATGATATGGAAAATGTATGAGATGGATTGGAACTTATCAGGTCGAAGGTCGTAGTCCGTTAAAACCTTTTTTGAGCTCATTTGGGAGGTTAATGATAGCAGGTCGGTACTCACTTTTCCTCAATGACTTCGTGAATTTAACTTCCAAGTATTTGAATGTCAGGATCTCGGACCCATTTGGATTGACTTTATCTGAATCATGCCCTTTTAAAGTTGATTTGTCCAAATCGTGTCCCTTTCTCACATTAATTATATCTTTTTTATTCCTTTTTAGTACAAGTACTTCTGTTTTGCTTTCATTTCTATTCATAAATTCATTCTAGATTCTCTTCTCTCGGTAAATGTGCTTTCTTGTTCTTTGTTCTGCTTTCTTAGTTAAGTGAGTGATGGTTTTACTATGTATTTTCAATTTTTTATTCTACAATTCTTTATTATTTTATATTTTCTTACTTTTTCTATGGTACTTAAGTGTTTCTTTCACTTCTATTCATACATTCTTTCTGTCTTCTCTTCTTTATTTAAGTTTGCTTTCTCCTTTTCTATTCTTCTTTCTTGATTGAATTGGTAATCGTAGTACTGAATAGTTCTTCACTATACTTGTATTTTATGTGTGTTTTCCTTTTAGAATTTTCTTTTTCTTTTATACATCTTCTTAAATTCTTTCTCTTATCTACTCTTTGTTTCTTTTTTTTTTCTCTTGCGTTGTTTTTATGTTCATGAAATAGTGTAGAAAATTCAATTCTTTTTTTCTATGTCTTTTTTTTATTTATACTAATTTATTATTTTACAAGTTTTACAAATATTTGTAAGAGTTGAAAAAAATTATTATTTAATATATTTTCATTGTGTTCTATTCTTAAAGAAAGATTATAACTTTTATATATTTTTATTATTATAAAATTTTTAATGTTTTATTTTTTTCATCTTTTTTAATTTATATAAAATTTCTTTTTTATTCAGGAACTACGTCAAAAGGAAGCAACATTAATAAGAAAGCTAATCTGGTTACAGAAAGATCCGAATTTCAATTAACAATTACTGAAAAAAATTTAAATCCATATTATGAAGTGGTATATTTTAACTTTTATGCGTTGGATTTTACTGTGCAAAATTTACTTTGTATTTTAAATTTTATTATTTATTAAATTTATATGTGTTTTTTTTATAAGAATTTTTGGTTGTTTTTCATTTCAGTTTCTTCATGATGATATTGTCAAGTTGTTGTCATGGTAATTAGTTACTACTAATTTAATTTATATATTTAATTATTGTTTGAAAATTTCAATTTATTTATAATATTTGTATATTTGTATATTTTGTTTTTTCACATTAAAGGATATTCCAAGAAAATTTGCTGCTGCATATCTGTATGAGATTGAACGAATTGGCTTCTTGACTGCATTTGTTTCAATGAGTTCAAAAGCTTGGTTACTTCGACTTAGGCGATTTGGAAAGGGACTCAGGATGGTAATTACTAAAGGTTTTTTAAACAATTTTTAATTGGAAACAAGGTGGCTGTTGGAGATAAGTGCATGTTTGAATTTGATTTGCAGTTTAAGAGGTTGCTTGTTACCGTAGATTCTTCTCTCAACTAAAGTAATAATCTTTGTTATGTACTTGTCTTGTATCTCTTAATTATATTATTTACATTACTTGACATTTTCATTTAATAATTTTAAATGCAGGTGCATAACTTAAATGTTATTGATGGGGCTAAAATGTAGCTCTCAGGTCACCCCAAAACAGTGATGATGTCCGTCACTGCAACCTGAGAAGAATAGGATTAGGTCACCAGAGTGGGTTGTCACCCTCGGGACAGCTCCGATGCCTAAGTCAGTATTTTGAGAGTAATCTTAGGGTACATTATCTCAAGGTATTGCTCGTTGTCTGTGGATTGTGTTTGATTGGTAATATACACCGAATTGTGAGTTACCTCTATGATTAGGAATCTTCAATTACTTGACTATAGGCAATTTGGATGATTGTGAGATCATATCGAATCCCGCCAATTCCCCTGAGAATCGTGTAGTTTTCCTAAAGTGGGATACCTTTCCATTTAGGTCTCCAGTAGAGAATGTCAAGCTTGCTAACAACCTTTTGATCTAGACCTTTCGGCCTATCCCGCGACCTGCTCGTGGACATCGAAGGTTTTGGCTATCTCTAATGGGAGGTTGCGGGTGGTGATTACCAGCTCATTGGGTGTGTTAATAGTTGAGCACACTAGTTGTGGCATGGAAGGTGTATGAGACAAATTGGAGCTCACCAAGCCGTAGGTGATAGTCCTGTGAGATCTTTTCTGAGCACATTTCAGAGGTCAGTGACCTGAAAGGTCAGTGGTAGGAGGTCGCTGATCACCTTTCCCCTTGACTTATGAGTTTGACTTTCAGGTATTTGGGTCCAGGTAAGGTCATATCCTTTTCTCCCATAATTACCTCCCTTTAGGCCAGTGAGGTCATATAGTCATGGCACCTAAACTACCATCTTTAAGTCATGACTTCTAAGGGTTTCATTGTTTTCTTTGTAACCGATATTTCAAGGAGGTGACGTGCCTCCTCCACTTTGGGCAATTACCTCAGTTTCCAGTGTACCGGATACGTTTTAGCAAGCAAAAAGGAATCCTTATAATCTATAAATTGGGAGTCCTTTGATGATTTTGGGATTTACCTAAATTCTTCTTGCTTACAGAATTCTTTTTCTACAACATCATCTATGTCCTCCCTTCTTTCTTTTTCCCTATTGGGCGAAATTTTCAGGGGTCAGAACATCTCATCTCCTTCCTTAATCTTTCAAGAATTAAAAAGTGAGTTCTCTCTTCCCTTCCTTAATGTTTTTTGAAAAAAGTATCATCTTATCTCCTTTCTCGGAAACATCATGTCTTCTGCCTAGCTATCTTCTCTACCAGAGTCTTCTTCTTCGAGCACCCCTTTTTTCCATTCTTGGGAAGTACATCGGCCTTCTTCCTCCACTGACTTAGAGAATGAGATATTTTATTTGGGTCCGATTACCTCTAAGGCTCCTCGGGTGACAAGTTTACCATCCCTCGAAATTAGAGGTCTTTTCTTTGTCTTCCTCCTTAGGTCCCTCTGAGATTTTTTAGATCAGTGGGGAGAAGGGCCTGAGCAGAGAGGATATAGCTGCTGTCAGAGGATCCGAACACCCTAATACCCACCGGGCAGGATACATAGTCCTTCACCGAACCAACCCCAGAGGGGGTATTCTTCTTCCTTATCTGCACCCTCTGTTCTAGACATAGTTCGCTTTTGGAACTTCCCCATAGAGCAACTTGTTCCCAATGCTGTGTGTACCATAGTTGCATTCATCGTGACCTGCCATATCTATCGTGTTCCAGTTTCCTTGGAGCTCTTCAGATGTTTCTTCAAGGTCGGTGTCTTTGAGGCACCAAATAGGGCTACTATCATGTATCTTCAGTTTAACAATAGACAAAAACTGGTAGGTCCCTTCCAATCTTCCAACGGGGATTGGAAGGATTCTTTCTTCTTCCCCAGCCTTCCTAGCGATTTGGTCCAGTCCGAGCCCTACTCGGACTGGAATTTGAATAAGACCTTCCGATCCTGGTTGGAGAGTACTAGAGGGATAAAGACTTTTTGGTTGACCTGGCCTGCTCTGATAACGAGAAGGTCTGATGCCAGGCATGATTCCCGAGGCGATTGGTCCGAGCTCGGATAGGGCTCAAATTTGACCGGGTGACTTGGAACGGTCTAACGATGAAAAGTCACTGTTATGCTGTGACACAAGGCGTTTTTCGGCCATCCGTAGTCGTCTTGATGAAGTTTTGGGCATTTTTCTAATTTTAGTGGCATTGTCGTAATTTTTCTATTTTTAGTGGTAGTTTCGTAATTTGTTGGTTTTCTTGGGGCATTTTTGTAATTTCATTATTTTAATTTCCGATTAGGTTTAGGGTTTGTTTAGGCCTTTAAATATTTCGTTTCTGTTGTGACTCGGTGACCTGGAACGGTCCAATCATCAAAAGTCACTGTTATGTAGTGACACAAGGCGTTTTCCGACCATCCGTAGTTGTCTTGATGAAGTTTTGGGCATTTTTCTGTTTTTGGTGGCATTGTCATAATTTTTCTGTTTTTAGTGGCAGCTTCATAATTTGTTGTTTTCTTGGGCCATTTTTATAACTTCATTATTTTAATTTCCGATTAGGTTTAGGGTTTGTTTAGGCCTTTAAATACTTCGTTTCTCATTATTTTTGACAGCTTTTGATTAATTGATCATTTTCGACTTTGGTCATTTTTCCAAAAACTAAAGAGTTTTTGCAGTTTTCCTACTTTTCTTCAGTTTAGTCATTCTTTTCGATATTGTTCTTGCATCGATTGGTATCAGAGACTTAGGTTGCTGAAATCAATGGATGAAAAAATTCGTGGAGGTCGTGGACGACATTGTGGTGGAAGGGGACGTGGAGTCATTCCCGAGGAAGACGAACCACCTCGTCAACGAGACCTACAGGAAGTCAAAAATGAAAACGTGGAATAGAGAAGGCAAATCTAGGACTTGGAGCAGCAACTGGTGAAGACGCGGTTGGATGCTCTGTCCAAGGCAGAGGTGGAATTGGAGATTGAATCCGATGATGAGGAGGAAGATGACAATCCGTTTGCATGAAATGAAAGGAGGGGGACAAAACCGACTAGAACGATGTGGGCAACAACCATCTTCTCTCCAGAATTTCAGCATGAAAATTGAGATTCCTGAATTTGAAGGTAGGGTGTATACTGATGATGTTTTAGATTGGTTACATATAGTGGAGAGGATTTTTTATCTTCGAGATTTGACGAAAGAACATAAGGTTAAGATCGTGGCGATTAAGTTGCGAAAACATGCTTCGATATGGTGGGAGCACGTTAAGAAGCAACGTGCCAGAGAGAGAAAGGCGAAAATTTTGACTTGGGACAAGATGAAGAAACTGCTGCAGAAAAAGTTCCAGTCGGTACACTATCGGCAAGAGGCATTTATTGATTATCATTCCATTCAGTCGCGGGAGTTATCAATGGAGCAATACATCTCGGAGTTTGATCGGCTACGCATGAGGTGTGACGTCGCCGAAGAAGACAAGCAGACGGTGGCAGGATTTTTATCTGGGCTGAAATTTGAGATTGCTGATGTAGTTCAACTACAACAGTTTTGGACATATGAGGATGTTTGTAGATTGGCATTGACTATCGAGTTATGGCTTAGGTGAAAGGGCTGCAGTTCGAGCTCTAGGGTTCCAAGTCAATTCCAGAACAAACCTAGGGGGCAATCATTTTTAGTGACAGTGGCTATGAATAAGGGTGAAGAAAGCAAGATAACGGCCAAGGACAACCCGTAGGGCCGGAAAGCAGAGATGCAGCCACGATGGCTACGGCCAAAGCCATGTTTTAAGTGCAAGGGTTTTGGGCACTTTGTCGCAGACTGCCCAAACAGGCAGTTCATGACTCTCAGCAAGGAGATGCTGGAGCCGATTTTCAACGAGGAAGAAGAGCATCTCAAGGATGTGTAGAACGAGGAGGAGGTCGTATATGCAGATTTGGGAGAATCCCTGATGATTCGACGATTGCTAAGTGTGGTGGCGGAAGACTTGTCTTGGCTGCGACATAACATCTTCCATACTCGATGCACTGCCAGGGGACAAGTGTGTAACATGATTATTGATGGAGGCAGTTGCAAAAATGTGGTCTCGACAGCAATGGCCGAGAAATTTGGATTGGAGATAGTTGAGCATCTACAGCCCTTCAAATTGTCGTGGCTAAAGAATGGCAATGAAGTTAAGGTCAGCAAGCAGTGCCTGGTACAGTTCTCGATTGCGATGAGGTATGGTGTGACGTGGTTCCCATGGATGCTTGTCACATTCTACTAGGAAGGCTGTGGCAATATGATCAACGAACGAAGCATGACGGGTTCCGGAATACTTACACTTTCAACAAGGACAGCCAAAGCATTACGTTAGGTCCTTTGGATTTGAGGAAAGAGGCAACAAAGGTTCTATTGTCTGGGGTTGATTTCTAAGAGGAGGCGATCAAGGTGACGGAGATTTTTACCTTAGTGGTTATGGAGCAAAACGTAGATTATTCCGAGTTTCTCGAGGAGATTATTCCTTTGTTGTTTAGGCGCTAAACGAGCCGAAGTTGTTTGCGAATCTGAAGAAGTGTCACTTTTTGACAGATCAAGTGACGTTTTTGGGGTATGTAGTGTTGGGTGAAGGTATTTAGATGGATCTCGCAAAAGTGGAGGCGATTCTAAATTTGGAGACACCGAAGACGATGTTTGATGTTCGAGGTTTCCATGGACTGGCGTCCTTCTACAAGCGTTTTATCCAAGGTGTCAGTTCCATCATTGCACCATTGATGGACTGTTTGAAGGGAAATCGGTTCATATGGACTGCCGAGGCAGATTTGGCTTTCAAATTATTGAAACAAAATTTAATCGAAGCAACTATTTTAGTATTACCTGACTTTTCTAAAATTTTAAAAGTACATTGTGATGCTTCAGGAGTGGGAATTGGACAAGTTTTGAGTCAACGTGGCAGGCCGGTATCTTTCTTCAATGAGAAGCTTAATGAGACAAAACAACGATATTCAACATATGATAAGGAGTTTTATGCAATTGTGTGGAGTTTAAAGCATTGGAGGCATTATCTAGTGTCCAAGGAGTTTGTCTTGTTTTCAGATCATGAGGCTTTGAAGTTCATAAATGGATAGCATAAGTTAAATGCAAGACATGCAAAGTGGGTGGAGTTCTTGCAAGCTTTCGGTTTCTCCATTCAACATAAGGCTAGCGTACTCAATCGGGTGGCAGATGCATTGAGCAAGAGGCATACTTTGTTGAACACAATGCAGGTCCAGGTAATAGGATTTGATTCGTTTTCTAACTTGTATCGAGATGATCTGGAGTTCAGGTGTGTTTAGGAGAAATGTCAGATGGGACCACAGCAATTGTTCATGATTCAAGACAGGTTTCTTTTTCGGGGAATCGGTTGAGTGTTCCTGATTGTTCGTTGAGGGCAGCTATTGTAGATAATCGTCATGCCGGAGGGTTAGCAGAACATTTTGACGTTGGCATTTTTGCGGGAAGATTTTGACTGGCCTAGATTCGATGTGTTCGGCGATGCAAAATCAGTCATATCGCTAAGACTAAGGGTAGCAATGCTGGGTTGTATTTGCCATTACCTGTTCCGTTGGCACCTTGGGAAGACATCATTGTCGATTTTGTTTTGGGGCTGCCAAGGACGTAAAGGAACAAGGATTCGATTACGGTAGCGGTCGATAGATTCTTGAAGATGGCACGTTTTTGTTCCTTGCAACAAAACGTTTGATGCTTCACAAGTGGCTAGGTTGTTTTTGGAGGAAATTGTCAAATTACATGGAGTACCAAAGTCAATCACTTCCGACAGAGATGTGAAATTCGTCAGTCATTTTTGGCAAACTTTTTGGAGGCACTTGGGCACCAAATTACAGTTCAGCTCTTCTCATCACCCACAGACGGACAGACAAATGAAAGTGGTGAATCAAAGCTTAGGGAATCTACTGTGAAGTTTACTCAAAGATAAGCCACGATAGTGAGACTTGGTGTTGCCACAGGTCGAATTTGAGTACAACCGTTCAGTAAATCGGACAACGGGGAAGAGTCCGTTTGAGATTGTTTAGGGACGCAATCTGGCTACTCCATTAGACCTTAATCCGTTACCATTCCACCACCAGTTCAGTTGGGATGCAAAGGAGCATGCTAAGAAAATGAAGGATTTGCATTCCCAAGTCCGTGATCGGATCAATCAGCAGAACTTACAATACAAACAAAGGGTCGACAAGCATCGGAAGAAGGTTATATTCAAGGAGGGCGATCTGGTTTGGATTCGATTGAGGAAGGAGAGGTTTCCAGTAGGCAGATTTGGTAAATTGCAACCGCTCGTAGATGGGCCATTCAAGGTATTGGAGCGGATTAATGACAATGCATACAAGATTGACTTGCCAGGCAACTACAACGTGTTGCGTACTTTCAATGTAGCTGACTTGTCACCTTACTAGTTCGAGGATGAGGAAGGTTTTGCAAATGATGTCGCTGGCGAGGACGAGTCAGATTCGATTGCGAATCTTTTCCTAGTCGGGGAGGATGATGCCGGGCACGATTCCTGAGGCGACTAGTTCAAGCTCGGATCGAGCTCAAATTTGATCGGGTGACCCGAAAAGGCCCAACGATCAAAAGCCACCACCATGCAGCGATGCAAGGAGTTTTTCGGCCATTCGGAGTTATCTTGATGGAGTTTGGGACATTTTTCTATTTCTAGTGGCATTGTTGTAATTGTTCGGTTTTTAGTGGTAGTTTCGTAATTTACTGTTTTTCTTGGTGTATTTTTGTAATTTCCTTATTTTAAGTTCCGATTAGGTTTAGGGTTTGTTTAGGCCTTTAAATATTTCATTTCTCATTGTTTTCGGTAGCTTTTGATTAATTGATAATTTTCAACTTTGTTCGTTTTTTCAAAAATTAAAGAGTTCTCGCAGTTTTCCATCTTTTCTTCTTTTTAGTCATTCTTTTCGGTATTGTTCTTGCATCAAGGTCGGATGCACTCAGCCGGTCTAGCCTGTTTCTTTTCTTCGTTCGGTTAGATTAGGGAGTCCAGATGAACATGACCTTCCTTCCCTTTGCTGAGTTTCGAGACTTCTTCCAACTGGTAGGGGCCTTCTCTATTTTTCCACCTCCTGTATATTTTTCTTAATCTTGCAGCGTATTAACATGCCATTTTTCTTCCTGTTTTGCAGCAATAAGGACTGCCTGGCCTTTGAAGTCTACTACCTCCAGCCCTTAAAAGGGCAGCCGAAAGTGTCATTGGCTGCTCATGTACCTACCAGTGGTCCAGTCCATGCAGTTAGCGGTTTGTCAGCTGCTCTTACAAATACCACTGCTACGACTGCGACAACTTCTGGAGGATCATATTTCCGAATCCCCCTCCCTCAGAGCTGAGGTCGAAAAATGGCAATGTCTGGTCGAACCCGGACTGCTTTGGAAAGGAGAGCGAGGGTTGCCACTTTGCGAGCTTCTGCAAGGCCTATGTCAATAATGATTTCATCCTCTTCCCTTTCTTCCCAATTGACACCATCGGGGAAGGGAAAAGCTTTGGCCAGCCTAAGAATGGGGCTAGGAGGTTGTCGATACATTAGAAAGGCTAGAAGTCTGTCTCGGCTTCTCACACTGATGAGGGAGTCGCAAGGTGGGTTCCTAACCTGGCGATGGAGTCTTCGGACTCACTGTTCCAATGGCCTCATTCTCAATCCTTTTTGATATAGTGCACTCTCCCATTTTCCTGAGACTTATGCCTGCAACTCACTGTTGAGGAGCTCGACCGATTTGCTACCTCCTTTCATACTACGGTAAGTCTTCCTAGTCTCAGCTTGTTTTTTGGTTGCTTCTGTTTTGGCTTATCTTGGAAATTGACCTCCTTTTTTATCCTTTGTAGGGCCATGTTTTCTTGGGCGAGTAGCTGAGGAGACAAGTAGAGAGGACCAAGAAAGAATAAGAGTTCTCCACCCTTATCTCAGAGCTTCAGGACGAAAGGGCTCACCTAATGAATTAGGATGCAAAGCTTGCAGCTTTCGCCGAAAGAGCCAATGCCTCCTACATTGAAGTATTCAACACTTTGCAAGAGTGTAAGAAGAACATTGAGGAAGACAAAACTAAGAACCTGATAATGTCTTCGGCCCTTGAAAATGCGGTTCAAAAGAATGAGCCGGTAGTCGATCTTGGCAATAAACAAAAATGACACATTCAAGAGCTTGAAGCTCTACTAGGAGACCTTTAGGGCTTTTGTGATGAAGATGGAAGTCTGTCCTTGACCATGCTCGAAATAGACGCAACCTTCCAAGCTTATATAGAGTCTATCCTCCGACCTCAACTTCACGGGCTCTCTGTTGATGTAATTGAAAAACTCCAGGAACTTAATAGAGACTGGAAGACTGATCTAGAGGTCCATGTGGGGCTATATCGTCTGGACTTGGCTGCTTCTCTTCCTTAGGAGAAAGAAGGTCTCCACATAAATTCTCGAGAAGAGGTTGCTGCTGTTGAGGTCTTGGCCAAGGTTGGCCAGGTTGGTAAGGACCCCTCTAAGAAGGGGAAAGAGGAGCCCATGGAGGTATCTGTCGAGGTCAAGACCGCAAAAAGGGTGGTCCTGGACGCCAACCCTCCCCGAACGTATAACTAGCCACAACTGTAGAGACTTGATTGCACAATTCGTCTTTCATTCCTTGCATACGTATTTCAATGAGGTATTTGACCCTTTTCTAGGCCATCGTCTATCTCTAGATAGAACTCCATTTGAGCATACTATTGATTATCCCACAGGTCCCTCAACCACGGGCAGCCGAGAAGTAGTTGAGAAGGAGAATGATGCAGGTGGATGTGGTGGGTCGAGGAATAAGACATTCAGGAAGAAATCTGAATAGTAATTGGTGAGCAGTTCTGATGAACAGTAACTCAAACTTTGGATTATACAAAATTTGAGGCTTTTCTATAATCTAACTTCTGAACTTGTCAGAGGTCTAGACAACGAAAATTGGGTTCTTCTCCTCTAAACAAACTTCAATCTA
>JAOXNR010000400.1:0-11169 GCA_028571225.1 Parsonsia alboflavescens
ATATAAACATATCATGGAAGAGAAATGAAGAGTTTATAAAATCTTAAAATTCTTTAATTTTGGTTTAAAATAATGTGTTGTTGAATAAGGTGATTCCAAATTGTTTAAAACACTAATTTGACATAATACTGTCTAATATGGAATTTTTCTGGAGTGTGGTTCTGCTTTTATATATATAAATAGATTTTTGCTTTGAAATTATTAAATAACTATCTGTTTATATTTAATTTTAATTTTTATTAATCATATTTTTAATTTAAAATTTTATATTGTTCTAGCTCTACTTCCATTAAGATAATTTAATTTAATACTCCTTCCGTCACTAAATATAAATCATCAGTCGTCATTTTAGAAAAATTAAAGAAAATTTTTTCTTCATTTTAAAATGCCCTCTAATCACCTCCTAAAAAAATTTGAACACCATTTTAGTATATCATCAGAAGAGGGATAATGCAGAAAAAATACCTTTAAATACCTAATTAACTAACAACAGTAATTTATAACCTGTGACAAAAAATGACTAATTCTCATAACATATAAAAATACTTTTCAAAAATAAATAAATAAATAAAAGCAGAAGATTCTTGCATCCAAAAGGAAGTCTCCTCTTATTTGAAGACAGGGGAAGTTTATGGCAGGTTGTTTGAATCATTATAGAATGGGCTGTTTTCACATTTACTTAATTTGAGTAAAAAGATTTTAATATTACCCAAATTTGTACAACATTTTATAATTTATTTAACTCTAAAACTTACTTTTCACTCTATATCCATTTTGACTTTTTTCTTTGAAAAAAAAAAAACGAAACTAACCTTTATTCACTTTTATCATGTAGTTACTATGTTACCCTCGATATTCAAAACAACCCAACTACCTCTGCAACTGCTGTAAAACTGAATTGAAGTCATATTGATGAAGTTTCCTTGTTAAAAGTTAAACATGAAAGGAACTCATTCTCCCTGTTGAAGAAAAAAAAAAAACAGTCGGCACTTGGGTTTGGGAGAGGAGTTGGTTTTTTTCTTCACAAGATCAAGCTCGCATCCCGTTGTTCAAAATACAGTGGTTGTTTAGTTTTATTTTTTATTTTTTGCTGTTATGGTGTTTGATGGTTGTGTTTTTTATTCCTAAGAGCCTTTGGGTTTTTCTAGTCTGATGTTTTATGTTGTTTATTTGGTATAAGAAAGGAAAGAAAGAAAGTTGTTTATGTTAAGTGTTTGAAGTAATGGCCGACCTTCGATAGGTCTATCCGACCTTCAATAGGTCTATCCGACCTTCAATAGTATCGGCCTACCTTGAAGCCTAGTTTGCTTCTTTTTTTTTTTTTAACTGACCTTCCAGTTGATCCTTTCGACCTTCGAAGGATTATATCGACCTTCAACTGATGTAATCGACTTTCAGTTTTTTTAAATAAAGGTCAATTAGACCTTCGAAAGGATTATATTGACCTTCCATATGTTCACCTCGAACTTCAAGCATTTTTTTTCGGTCCTTTTTTTCTTTCAAAAACTATGTAGCTTTTTTCTCTGCTTTCTTTTTTTAATCAAGATATTTCTCCCCTTTGCTTTCTATTGTTGGTTGTTCATTTTCCTAAATATATTTTTCTTTGAATTCTTCCAGAAATGACTTTAATTTTTCATGATGGTTCTCTAAACGGAAGGGCGCCTCCAGTAGTCTTACCAGACAACATCAGTTATGAAGATTTTACGATAACTATGGTATGCTGCATGAAGATTGATTAATCTAATTTGATGTAAAAATCTCATTTGCATCCAAATTACCCGATAGACGTACCAAATTATTGGAAATTGAAGATACATACAGGGTCATGTTTTTGATGGGGAAAGCTGATCCTAAAATGGTGATCGTTAACAAAATTGAAAGATTATATCAATATTGTGGTGATCATGTAATGGATGATTTTGTTAATGCGTATGAAAGGAATTCGTATGGGACATTCTCACCGGTAAACGATGAAAGTGGGCCATCCGAAAATATTCGCACCGATGCTGATGCTAATGATTACGAAGAAGAATATATCCGTAGTGTTAATGATGATGTCCCCGTGAACTTCGACGATGGGGTTAGACAAGTAGTTCCTTTTTAGCAATTTATACTGCACCCTTCCACTCAATTCACAAACATGGATTGAGGTGATGAACCAGAGGTGCATTATTTCAAAGATGAAACCATTCCACTTGTGGGTGCGATAGGGAAGGATTCAATTTTTAACAGTAAGGATGAATTGACGACAACAGTCGGTCAATATTTGCTCGAGAATCGATTTTCCTATCTCGTGGTATGTTCGGATAAGGTAAGATTCAAACCGCGATGTAGGAATAAAAAAGATTGCACCTTCATGATACGTGTACAGTGTAGAGCTGGATGCTAGATATGGGTGATTCACAAGTTTGTCTCGACTCACACTTGTATTCAAACTGTACAGCAAAATCAAAACAGGGATGTAAGTACATCAACAATTGGTTGTTTGTACGTTGGTAAAATCATCGGTGCAAATCGCACCCCCAAAAATGTGATTCAAGACATGGGGGAGAATTATGGTGTGAAGTTAGGATACACCAAAGCCTGGAGATCTTTGTAGCGTGCAAAGGAAATCACTTATGGAATTTCAGAAAACTCACTAAGACAGTTTCCAACATACTTCTACCTCTTAGAGTGTACAATGCCCTACTCAATGACCAGCGTAGCATTGCTAGAGGAGCATTTTGTGCACTTGGTCTTTCGATCAAGGGTTTCAAGTACATGAGACTCGTCATTATCCTAGATGCAACACACTTGAAAAATGCACAAAAGGGTAAAATTTAAGTAGTCTGTGCGGATGGAAACGGACAAACTTTACCCTTTGCATTTGGATTTGGCGAAGATGAGGGCAATAATTCATGGGAGTGGTTCTTAAGAAGACTAAGAACTGCATACAGATAGCAAGATCATTTGGTAATTGTATCTGATCGATACAAAGGCATACTACAAGCAATGAGAAAAGTGTATCCCGAGGTTCCATATGCTTTTTGTTTGCGACATTTGAAGGAAAACTTGAAGACAAAGTGCAGAGATCCTCATGTTCCAGTGATTTTCAAAAGTGCTACATATGCCTATGATAAGCACAAATGCGACCACCACTTTGGGGAGATTCAATGTATACACCTTAGGGTTCATTAGTGGTTGGATGTTGAGGTAGAGAGATCGGGGTTGGTCACATGCTTACTGTCCGAAGAATCGATACAACCAAATGACAAACATCTCGTGGAGTCCTTCAATGAAGTGATCAAGAAAGATTGGAAATTGCCGATTACATCCACTCATGAGTTTTATAGGGGTATATGTTAGAGTTAGTTCAATAAACGCTAAGAAGCGACCGTTATAATGCCTGCTATTATTACCAAACGTGCTGTGGAATGGATTGAGGAGAAAGCTCTTTTGGTTGACCTACAAAGGTTGCGTATTACATCCATTCGAGCTAGGGAGGAGAAGTATGTTGTCGGTAATCCCCCACGAGAAGCAAATGTTGTTGTGGATATGATTCGAAGGATTTGTGGATGTTGGAGATGGGATGTAGAAGGAATTCCGTGTAAACATGCCATTGCTGTTGCCAGGTATTGAAAAACCTTCGTATAATTTAAACATACGTTCTAGATGGCCGAACCGACCTTATGGGTCGTTGGGTAGACCTTTCTTAAGGTAGGTTCGACCTTCTGGACCTTCTCTATTATTTCGAAAATAGATTTAAAATCGTAATCCCAATTTGTTTTTTCTCATCTTTAATTCGTTATAGGGAAATTGGAGCTCACAACTATTCTCTATGCCGTGGAAATTCATTTGACACCGAAATATTGAGAAAGGCATATGCACCTTCGATACAGCCTATTTCGTTGTCTTCAACTTTGAACAGAATTGTAGGTTTGGAAGATGTGACTGTAAATGCATTGTTTGCAAGAAAGGAGGTAGGAAGACCATAAGAAGGTCGGTTCCCCTCTCGAAGTGAACAATTTCAATGGAAGAAAACTTGCACGATATGCAAAAGAAAAGGACACAATCGTCAAACTTGTCCGAACACAGCTACGAAAGCCTCACCACCTGAAGTAGAGGTTCCATTATCGAATGATCATGCTCAAGAAGGGCACCCATCTACTAGGAGATCTACTCAAAAATCTCGGGCTTCTGGACAAACATTGGAGGCAATAATTGAAGAGGGAGGGTTTGTTAATGTTAATGTAAGTGTCGCCCATGAGATTGTAGATGTTTTTGAAGGCGATGTTGGTGTTGAGACGATTCATGAGTTGTAATCGATTTTCATATTCTTACTAGTTTGCGATATTTTCATTTATCCTACCACATGATTTTTTATTTTTCTCGGCCATATTTCTCCTTCTTCTTATGCAGTAATGAAATTAGGGGGAAAAAGTTAGGATAAACAACTAGGGGGGTGAGAATTGGGTTTGGAAATGGGGAAACTAACTTTTCTCATTTGAAACGGTGGAAGGTCGGGATTATAGGTAGAAGGTTGGTATTATCTTTTGAAGGTCGATAAAAGACTTTTCACAGGTCAAGTTCTCCAAGTCTTTGCATCGGCCTTCGGAAGATAATGTCGACCTTCAAACAATTATACCGGTCTTCAGCCTACAATCCCAACCTTCCACCATCTTAAATAGCCAAAAAGCTTTTTTCCTATTTCCAAACTCATTTCTCATCTCTCCAGCTGTTTATCTAATTATTTTTTGAACTGTCACTGTCAAACGAGAAACCGAGGCATATCTCTGTCAGCGTCCTATTTTCATGACTTTTAATTATTTTCATATTCCTTTTATATGATTCATGACTTGGAGAATTTTTTTTTATATGAATCATCACTTTGTAGTTTCTTTTATATTATTTTTAATTACATAATATAAATAAAGCAATTAATATAATTTCATTTTCATTTACATTATTTACATGCTGTCCAAAATATATACATGATATAAACTAAAAAATCACTGGGTCATCTATATACTATTGCTATACTCAAATGTGATCGAAGCCATCTCATCCCTGAGGCGCTAGGATGCATCCGGAATGTCGTCCAATGATGGCATCATCCAAACATACCCCCTCAGCAGCTGCACCTTGTAATGTGCAATGTAGGCCATACAACTAGTCAAATCTAACTGAACCGGGATTGCTTTAGTGCCCATGAACTCATATCCGATCCTGGGAGGTGGATCAGCAACAACTCCCAAAGTGGAATAATAGTCGGCCTATCGTAGAAGGTGCAGCAACATCATACAAATCGGCTCTAGCATCTCTAGCCTGGACACCCTCACCACTTTAGTTTATGTTGGCCTCGGATCATATAATCTGACCTTCGCCGGTGCTAGCCCCTTCGGCGAGATCCGTAGAAGTACTTAGTGATTCTTGTGGCAACATGACATCAAGACCTACAAATACATCTGAAAAAAAAAAAAAATTTTCGTTCGGGATAAAATGTAACTTAAAATAAAAACTTAAATGATAACTATATTTGTTACCTCATCGACCTGCCACAAGGAAACCTCATCATCATCTCCACCTCCCTTTACCCAGCCGATGGAACCATCATCGAACTCGAACGTCTCAAGCTTCCCCGGCAGCTCTGGTGGTGGTGAAAGAGGTATGGAGCATAGTCTGCAATCCGAATTAGTTAAAATCAATGTAACCATATAATCATATAATCCAGTAGAACAATTGATAAAAATTAATTTTATACTTACGTAGAGATAAGGAGGGGCAATGGCAAACCTCTGCACCATAGGGAATTCAGTTGGATGCTCTTTAGCTGCCAGTCGGAGCCCTCTGATGAACTGATCGACTTGAGGGTCCTCTAGCTCCTGTGTGCAATTTTGAACTGTCCTCGAAAAGGTCCCGTCAAAGGAGAGGATACTCTCCGTCGAGTGATTTCCATATAAAAATCACAATTGTTAGAAAAATATAATTAATTAACTCTAACATACTAAAAAAGACACAGTAACTTAATTATGGAACGAAAGCTTTATTGAATTAACGGAATTATGTAAATACCTCTTTGATTCCTCCGAAGAGCAGAAAATATCCAAGCGGCTCCGGCTACTGATAGTGTCCACTAGAAATACCATGGAGCCCTCCCTGGCACTTTTACCGAAGGCTCGGAATTGTATATGGTGAAAGGGATCCGTGAAATTTGACATGAGGCTTGCTACTCGGACCTTAGTTCGTACTGCACGTCCTCCCTCTTGACATAATTTTAATTCAAATTATTAGAATGTAAAAACATTAAATTTAAATGACACCTGAACAAGACATATAAATATGAAATAAAAAAAAATACTACCAAACTTATCTAAGTATGTCGTGTACAATAGAACTAGGTCGAGCGGGGTGAAGCCTCCCTCTCACTGGCATCCCCTCCACTTGTTATTTAAAATAAATTAACTAACTACAAAAATAGGTTCACATATAAAATATTAAAAAACAGAGATATGTTTAAACTAACCTGATCGGTAGTATGGACCTCGATTGGAGCAGGTGGGTCTGCCACGTCCCTCTCACTGGCATCGCCCTCAGCCTGATATTGAAAATAAAGTAACTAATAATGAAAATCGTAACACATATGAGATATTCAAAAACACAGAAATGTTTAAATTAACCTGATCGGTTGTTCGGACCTGGACTGGAGTAGGAGGATCTGCCACCTTCCTCTCACGGACATCCTCTCCTGGCTGTTAGGCACAAAAAATAGTTCTATCTTAGTCATAGATAATATTTACGTAAATTTTCTTAATTAGTGATGTTATTTCTTTAGGAATTCCCAAATATACCCAAATTGAAATGGGTATTCTAATTTTATTGCATCATTAGTATTCTGATACTTCATGCTTGTCAAGGGTTGCAGATGACTGCAGACAATCGAAATTGTCCTGCATCATCAAGCGAAGCCCATCTTCCTTTTGCACTGGTGTTTTTCTTTTTAGCACTAGATAGGATTATTCGGCAGATGCCTTCTGTCTCAACTTTTGTCAAAGCTTTCCACAATAGGTTGTTCTAGATGTTGACTTCCCATCTCTTTAGCTCGTCAGCCTGAAGCACGGAGCATGGTGATAGGAGCCATGATTATAAGACGGCAGGTTGGATGCCACTTTCATTCATGCCATGAGGAAAACAATAGCCACGAAACTTTCTCCCATACTAGGCGACTATTGCTTGGCATGGGGAAAAGTTCTCTAGCTATTGTTGCTCTCGTGACATTGATTAAAGTTTCATCCAACCTGCCGTCCTGTAATTATGGCTCTTGTCACCATGCTCCGTGCTTCAGGCTGACAAGCTAAAGAAATGGGAAGTCAATATCCAGAATAGCCTATAGTTGAAGGCTTTGACAAAAGTTGAGATAGAAGACATCTGTCGGATAATCCTATCTAGTGTTAAAAGGAAAGACACCCGTGTAAAAGGAAGTTGGGTTTCGCTTGACAAGCATGAAGTATCGGAATACTGGGAATTTCTAAAGAAATAACATCACTAATTCCAAAAATTTATGTAAATATTATCTATTACTAAGATATAACTATTACAAATCTGAACTAACCTGGGGGATAGAGTCGGCCACAGACGGAGCTGGTGGATCTGCATCAAGCCCAAGACCAATCAACTGCTCCTGCTAGTTTCAAGGAAAATAAATACTATTAGAATAAAATCTATAGTTAACTAATTCACATTATAGAGCATATACTAACCTGATGTGATCGAGGAGATGTCTGACCACCCTACTGACCCAGGCTCTGTCGACGCTCTAGCTCATCCAGTGGCTGTAGGACAGTTGTGTGCCGAGCCAGGGCCATCTGTTCGTGCTGCTCCAACTGAGCACTCACTCACTTATACTACTCCTCAAAGTAGGCATCGACATGCTCGGCAAATCGGACATGGGCTAGCTCCAAGCAGGCATGGACCCACTTCTCAAACTCTACCAATAGAGTCCTGAGCTGGGCCATCATGTCGTCGCTGGTAGGAGTACGATGACTGGGCCTCTCAATGCTCTTGGAAGCGTGCTATAATTTTAAACATAATTTAAAATAAATATACATATTGAATTGAATACTTGATTTTTAACAAACATGAAGAGATACATACCTGGTGGAGGTCCTCCTCCGTCCCATGACCCTCCAATCTCACAGGGGGATGGACGTTGCTCCTTGGAATGCTCCTCCTCGTCCCCTGGGATCTCGGCATCCCCAACTTTTTTGGAGCAGGTGACTAAAAATAAAACAGATATAAAAACGTTAGACATAATAAATCATCTCTATTTAGTTTAAAATTTACTAATTCAACTGTAATTAGACCAACCTCTATAATCGCAGAAGGAGATGGCTTCGAACCCCCCCAACATACAGGTTGAATATACAAGAGGAGGTCAAAATCAAACCAAAAAAGCATCTGCCGCTCCTGCTAATTTGGCTTGATGTATGGTGATGAAGCAGATGCCTGTGTAAGTCGAAATTTAGTTTAATGAACATCTAATTTTTAAAAAGTAAAAGAAAAAAAATTACATTTGGAAAGGTTGATTGCTTACGCTATCTAATAGATGATGCCATTGCACTTTGGAAGTGGAGTAAATCGGCCTTTGAAGAAAAATGCACCTCGGGTGCCGTGTAGCGCTGGGTCTAGAAGCTCCAGGAGGAGCATCAGAGCACAAATACGAGGTGCACGAACGAGAAGTGGACATACATCCACCATTGAATTGAAAGAAAAAACCATTTGCGTAAAGGACAAAAAGTTGAATATAAATCGTAAGAATTTACAAGAATGGTAGATTTGAAGTCATACCAATTAGGGATGACCTGGGCTAGGTCAGGGCAAGTTTTTGAAAACCCAGACCTGACCTGTCTGCCCTGGAGTTAGACCCAACCTAGCCTGTGACCTGCGACGAGTTTCTTAATTAAAGACCTGTGACCTTCCCTGACTTGTTCCCACTTTGACCTATTCTGGATTTTTTGGGTGGGTCTGGGTCAACCTGACCCGTTCAAGAATTTAAGGAAAAATGGGGGGGCGGGGGGGGAAATCAGGTGGACAATGGAAATTTAAACAAAAAACATATCATGAGTTACTCATTTATGTGTTCATTATTTATTCCTCATTAGCTTTTAGATAAGAGTTCGAAACCAGGACACTTTGAACAAACTCTCCTAATCACAAATGAACTGCAACATGATTTCTATTTAAGTATAGGAAAGGGAAATCAGACAAAATAGTAGAGAAAATTCAACCATATCGATTTCAATATCTCTATTTAAATTTAAGGAACTATATATATCATGCTAAAGCTGAGCCCCATTACAACTCTGTACAAAGAACCAATGAACCAAGAAATGAAAGACAATAAGACAATTGCATGAACATGAAGCATAAGAAGAGACTAACATGGTTTCAAAAAATAGAAGGCTGTGCATGGTGTGTGTAGGTGAACCATTCAATTCAAGGAACTAACATGGTTTTCAAAAGGCTTGCAACTCAAGAAACTAACATGGTTCGGCTGAAGAAACTACTACCTCCAATTCTCACAGCCAAAATCGCAAACTTTAAACCCCATCAAATCCAAGAAATAAACTTTAAAAGTAGCCATCATTCATAAAAGAAAATCGTACGAAGTAATTTTGCCAACATTGTATAATTTTGAAATAATTAGGTAATTAGGACTTTAGGAAATAACATTAAAAAAAAATGAAATAATTATATGTAATGTACCATTACCCATCCTTCTCTTCATCTGAATCATAAAAAATTGTAGCATACAAGTGACTGTTGAAGTCTGATGATGAACAATCTGCATATGTAAAAAATAAACTCTAGTTAGTAATAAACATTCGCATTCAATTTGTAATTCTAAATTATCAATATAATTAAAAGTTGTTACCTTTCTTATTAGATAAAAGCCAACTTTGGGAACACATCAATGCCTCTATTGTGGTCGGATGAAGTCTACTATGATGGGGACCAATAACTCTTCCACTTGTACTGAATGCAGACTGAGATGCAACAGTAGAAACAAGAATAGCTAAAAAGTCTTTTGCAACCTTATGCGATATAGGATATTTAGGCTGATTTGATTTCCATCAAGATAAAATATCAAATTCAGGAGTTCGTGGCAATGTATCCTCTTCCAAATAAAGATCCAACTTCGATCTAATAGACTTTCTCTTGGAAGAAGCATAACGCTCAAACTCAAGGCCAAAATCTGAAGATAAATCAGCCATAACAGCACTATTCCCCTCATCTAAATGGCTTCCCAAATTAGTCTCTTTCATTTTCTCCTTCCTTTCATATTGCTCAAAAAAATCACGACATAACATCTTAATTTTCTCTACTTCAAAATCAGCCCTAACATTAGATATTTTATTAAAGTAGAACTCCAACAACACAACTTTATATCTCGGATCAAAAATAGCAGCCACCCCCATAACTACATACACAATAGACTAATATTTATCAAATTTTTTCACCATATCAACAGCCATGTACTCAATAATACCAATACCACAAGTTACCCTCTGATCCAAAGCTACCCTAATCTCACAAATCTTTGGAAAATATAAGTTCGAAGTAGGGTATTTAGTGCCAGAAAAAAGCTCAGTAGTGGTATAAAATATTTTCAATTAGGAACAAATTTCTTTTGTCAAATTCCTATCATCATCACTAGGCATACATCTATATTTGGAATTACGTTGTTCCAGGCGGAAAAAAAAAACATCTTTGTAATCAATGGCTCTTTGAAGCATTAGATAAGTGGAATTCCAACGAGTTTTGCAATCAAGCATCAATTTCTTACCAATGGAAATACGAAGCAGACGAGCTGTTTCCTCAAACTTTTCCATCCTTTTGTTGTCCTAGTCCAATAAGAAACTGAATCTCTAATCTTTTCAATTGCATCTCCCATAATTTCCAAGCCTTCGTTCACCACCAAGTTCAAAATGTGGGCACAACATCACATATGAACCAAGCTTCCATTCAGCAACAATGAATCCATTGGAAGCTTATCCACTTGCATTGTCATCATTGCATCATTAGTAGATAACTTATTATCCAAGTTCCAATCTAATAAGCATTGCACCACAGCATCACAAAGAACTTCACTTGTATGTGGGTGGATGTGGCACATAAATGAACCTACAAAAG
>JAOXNR010000401.1:0-11161 GCA_028571225.1 Parsonsia alboflavescens
CGGGTCACCTTAAACAACATCGACTGCAATGATAGCAAAGTAAAAAGAAAGTGAATTGGTTATCAGAGTGGGCTGTTGCTTGGGAAAAAGGTTCCAACTTCTAAGTCAGCATTTAGAATAATAATCTTGTGTAATTAACTCCCAAAGAGAATTGTCCTTGTCCGTAAATTGATTATATATCAAAAAAGAAGAAGTCAATTACCTCTTCGATTAGGGCTCTTCTATTACGTGACAGTAGGCAATTAGGATAACTGTGGGATCTTATTGAATCCCACCAATTGCTCCTAGAATCTTGGATTTTCCCACGGTTGAGATATCTTACCATTCACGTCTCTGTCAAGAGTTACGAGCTCACTAACCAATCCTTGGACCATCTTCGCGACCTGCCGATGGAGGTCGAGGGTCTCGATCATCTTTTCTGGGAGGTCGCGTTGAGTGACTGTAGGCTCATGGGAGATGTTATGAGTTGAGCACTGGTGGTCGCGATATTGAAGGATGTATGAGGCGGATTGGAGCTTATTAGGTCAAGAGTCGCGGTCTGGTAAGACCTTTCTCGAGTTCATTTAGGAGGTCGTTGACCTTGGGGGTTGGTGACCTTTGAGGTTGATGGTAGCAGGTCGCTGCCCATCTTTCCTCATTGACTTCGTGAGTTTGACTTTCAGTTATTGAGGTCGACGCCTCAAGCCCATTTTGTCCGAGTCATGCTCGTTTACATTGACTTTGTCGAGGTCGTGCTCGTTTCTCCCATCATTACCCCCCTTTTGGCCTAGCGAGCTCAAGGGTTGTGACACCTAAATTACCATCTTAAAGTCGTGACTCTTGAGGGGTTGTGCCGCTTCTCTCCGTAATGACTATTTTTAGAGGAAACGTGCCTCTTAAGTTTTGGAAAGCTGACCCGTTCAGTTTTTGAAGGTCTCCTCGTTTAGTTTTGGAAAGTCACCCGTTTAGTTTTGATAAGTCATCCGTTTAGTTTTGGAAAGTCACCCCGTGTTCTGGTTTGTTGGCTTCTATCCAGCTACCCAAGGGACTACTTATCTCATATATATTGGAAGACTTTCAAAGGTTTTAGAATTCACCCAAACTCTTCCATATTTTTGCAGCAACTTCTTCCCGCTCTTGCTCTGAACTCCTTTCCTTCTTTGTGCAAGATAATCCGTGACTCAGAACAGCTTCCCTCTTCATCACCGAGGAATTTTACAGAGTGAGTTCTCTTTTCCTTTTCCTTGAAAAAAAATTGTAATTTTTCCACCCTTCACCATAGAGATGTCTTCTGCATCTGACACCCATTTTCTCCTCTCGGGAAAGGTGGCCCCCTCTCCTTCTCCCTCTGATTAGGAGATTGGGGTTTTTTACTCTTCCCCACTTTTTGTCAAAGCTCCTTTTGTCAAATGCTAGGTCTATGAGCTCCTTTCTGAGGTGGAAGCTTATTCCGTGTCTTCTTTGTTAGACTCCACTGACATCTCTGAAATGTGTGGGAACAGAGGGTCGGAGAAAGGCGATATTGTCGCCATTGCAGAGGACAAACGTCCTTACAGTAGACGTAATGGATGCATAGTCCTTTATGTTACCCGCCTTAGGGGAGGTACTCTTCTACCTTTCCTGCCCCCTCTCTTCCTGGACATTGCCTATTTCGGGGATTTTTCCCTTGCTCAACTCGTCACAAATTCCCTCCAGCTCGTGGTTGCTTTCATAGTGACCTGCCATCTTCTTAGAGTTCCAGTCTCTTTGGAACTCTTTAGGAGCCTTTTTAAATTGGGCATATCTTTAGCAGCTAAAGGTGCCTCCAAAGGGTATCTTCAATTCAATCCTCGGTACAAATTAGTCGGTCCTTTCTAGTCCTAGGTAGGGGAGTGGAAAAATCTCTTCTTCTTCTTTCATCTTCCTAACAACTTAATCAGGTCGGAGCCTTACCTGGACTGCAACCTCCACCGCTCTTTCTTCAATGAGCTTTCTGAACTTTCTAGTGAACAAATTAAGCATATGGACCTCCTAATTTACTTGGCAAATTCTTTGAATGTCAAGGTTAGGTGTGCTTCCCTAGTCTGGCCTGAAACCTTCCTTCGCGCTGTTGGACTATTGAGTCCAGCAGAGCCCGACATCCCCTCAATTAGGAGAGCTATGGAGATACCCCTTTCTAGTAGGGAGCTTTCCTGTCTTCAATTAATTACTTCTACATTTATTGATTTACAATTATGTGCTAATAGTTCTTTTTTTCCCCTCTTAACTGCAATGAGGACCACATCTTGGATCGTCAAATCTCCCCCTTCCCAAACTCCTATTGGTGGAGATAGGGGCACAGCTGGTGCCTCTACTACCGTTGCAGCCACTGCCACTGCTGTTGCTCTTGTGGCAAAAATTCATGTCCCTCAGGCCAGGGGGAAGCAGGTGGTCGACAGGACTCGGATTGTGTTGAAACGGAGTGTCGAGGTTGTAGCTTTGAAGGCCTCCAAGAGGTCCACGAAAATTCTGATTTCCTCTTCTTCTTCCCCATCTTCTCAATCAACAAAGAAGACTCTCCTGAGCTCCTTTGGGAAGGGGAAGACTCCATCGACCTTGAGGTCCAAGCTGGAGTTCTAGGGCTAGGTCACTGTAGAGGTTGCAGCCACTCTGAAAAGGTTGGGGAACCCTTCCCTGGGCACTCATTCTGCTGAAGGGACAGCAAGATGGGTCCTTGATCTTGCCATGGAATCATCTGATTCCCTCTTCCAATGGCCACACTCCAAATCGTTCCTGATGGAGTGTGCACCTTCTGATTGGGAGATATGCCGACAGTTGATCGACGACGAGCTCGATAAGTACACTGCCTCCCTTCATACTGTAGTAAGTTCCCGTGACCTTCTATAAATTTGTTGTTGGTTCTGTTTCAATCTGATATTTTTATTGACCTCTTCTCCTCATTGTTTGCAGAATCACATCTTCCTTGGCGAGAGTCTGAGGAGGCAGGCTAAGAAGGCCAAGAAGGACCAGGAATTTGTCTCCTTGATCTCTGAACTTCATTACGCTAAAGCTCACTTGGAGAAGGAAAATGTCGAGCTTGCGGCCTATGTTGAGCAGGCTAAGGCTTCCTCCAACAAAATGGCTAACCTTCTGCACGAGTGCAGGATGGAGATTGAAAGGGCAAGAGTTGCTAGCTGAGCCTTGACCATAGCTCTTGGGGAAGCCAACAAGAAACATCAGGAGCTGCTTGAGCTTGGCATCTAGCAGAGGGAGCGTATATAGGAGCTCGAGGCCAGGCTGGGGTCCTCTAGGGCCTTTGCAATGAGTGAGGCAACCTTCCCATGAAGAAGCTCGAGGGAACTCCTACCTTCCAAGAGTATATAGAGAGCTTGCCGTGGCCTTAGATGATGGGGCTATATGTGGAGGTTGTGGACAAGCTTCGGAAGCTCAACCCTGGAATGAAGACCGACCTTGAGTTTGACACTCAGCTCTATCATCAGGAGTTGGTCTCTCCTATTCCCCGGGATCAAGAGAGCCTGAACCCAGCTTCACAGGAGGAGGTCATGACAGCAGAGGTCCTAGCCCAGGTTGGCCAAGCTGATGAAGGTCCCTCGGGGAAAGGTAAAGAGCTCGTGGAAGCAGCTCCTGAGCTAGTGGATGTGGAGAGGGAGGTGTTGGACGTAGACCCCAAGGCCTATGTACTTTCTGAATTTATGACCATGTCTTGTTGCAGAGGTTTAATTACTGAGTGCTTTTCCCATCTAATGCATACCCATTTTGGAGAAGGTACTCGAAATTTTCCAAGTTAGTTCACCTTTAGGTAAACTTCCATCTGACCACATTGCTGATTGTTTTGCAGGTCCCTCAAATGTTGCGTCCCTCTGAGCTCAATTGAAGTCCTCGAGGATGATGAGGATGCCAAGCCCCTGATCCACCACTAGAGAAGGACTTAGTTGAAGGCTCCAAAAGGTGGTGAAGAAGAGGAAACTATTTTTGTAATAGAATAGGATTTTTTTTTTATAGTCTTTCCTCTATGTAATTTTGAAGACTGAATCCTTTATGCTTCTATACTGCATTAAATATTTCCCCGGAGGTCTGTTTGTGGCCTCATTTTCTTCTATATCAATATGATTTTCTTTTCAAGTATCTTGTCTTTGCTTTGACACTTTGAGCTCAATTTTGAAACTTAAGGCAAATAATACAAAGTAAAATCAAAATAATTTTTGAAAAGAAAACTTATCTTTCATTCGTGCCTTGCTCAAACTAAGCTCAAGAAATCACTGAGGTCATCTCGTTGTTCAGCACGGTTCTTTTAAACAGTTTTCCCAGCTATATAACAAGTCTATAGGGTCTGCGAGGTCTATGAAGTTTGCTAAAAACCTTAGGCGTAGAATTTCTTCAAATGGCAAATGTTCCATGGTCTCAGGAGTTGTCTTCCTTCGAGATCAGCGAGCTTGTAGCTCCCTCCTTTATGAACTTCTTGGATTATATATGGTCCTTCCCAACTTTCCTATTGCTTGGTTAGTTGCCCCTGTTTCCCAACATTCGAAATTTTTAAGAACCATTTCTCCAATTGTGAAGTGTTTTTCCTTCACTCTTTTGTTAAAAAAATTTGTAACTTGCCTCTCGTACATTCTATCAGCTTCCATTGCCTTGTTTCTGACTTCTTTGAGGAGGTCGAGGTCTGCCTTTCTCTCCCAGTCAGTCTTAGAGACCTTATTCCGACCTCGACTGGCATTACCGCCTCTGCACCAAAGCATGGGTTGAATGGTGATTCCCCAGTAGCCTTTCAAGGTATGTTTTGTATGCCCACAAAATGCTTGGAATTTCATCTGGTTAGGAAAGTTTGCGACCTTCCTTCTCGAGCTTAGTGAGCCTTTTCTTAAGTCCTTCTAGAATGGTTCTGGTCATGACCTTAGCTAGTCCATTTGCTTGGGGATGAGCGACAGAGGTCAGCCTCTGTCCAGTGTCCAAGTTTTCTCAGAAAGTCTTGAACGAGTCGCCAATGAATTTTCATCCATTGTTCGAAACAATAGCTAGGGGAATCCCGAATCTACACACAATGTTTCTCCGCACAAAAAACTGGACTTTTGGCGACGAGATTACTGCCATTGGCTCTGCTTCAACCCATCTAGTGAAGTACTCCTCAACAACAATTAAGAATTGGACACCCCCCATTCCTTTTGGAATTGGTCCTAAAATGTCAGTACCCTAGATGTCGAAAAGTAGTGATACATTCATGTACTGATACTTTGTTGGCAGCGCATGTGATTTGTTCCCATGCAACTGGCAACTCGTGCATTTCTGTATGATTCTCTTGATGTCTGAAACCATTGAGGGCCAATAATACAATGTCCTCAGGATTTTCTTGGCGACAGTCTTTGCCATTATGTGCGATCCATATATTCTGCTATGTACCTATTCATTAACATATTCACCTTCTCTCTTGCTTAGGCACTGGAGTAATGGCCATGTGTATGACCTACAACATACCTTGTTGTCTCCTATTAGGACATAGGGAGGTGCCCATCTTTGCACCTGGCGAGCTTCTTTGAGGTCTTGTGAGAGGTCGCCATGTTTGAGGAATATGTAGATTGGATATCTCTAGTCTGCCTGGTCCTCTATAACCTAGTGCTCCTCTTGGTTAATGCTGTGAGAATATAGTTGTTCCATCAGTAGCTCTGCCTTTGTACTAGCTATCTCTCAATCGATTTTTTACAGTATGTCTGCTTCTGCATTTTGCTCTCTAGGTATTTGCAAGATGAGGAAATGCTCAAGTTTGGATGATATATCTCTTACTCTTTTGAGATATTTGATCTTGTTCTCCTTTCCAACTTTATATTCTCCAACGACTTGACTGGCTATAACTTGTGAATAAGTTTTGACATGCAATTTTTGCACTTTGAGAGCTCTTATGAGCCTTAGACTTGTTAAGAGAGCTTCGTATTCGAATTCGTTATTCGAGGTTGGGAAGTTGTAAATCACAGAGTAAGGGATCCTCACTCTCAGTACTATTCTCGCACCTAAATTTTCTTTTTCCATGGATCCATCTGTTTTCATGGTCCAGACATTATCTTCCCAAGTGCTTGTGAGCTACAATGGAGCTGTTGTGCATTCTTCCACAAAGTCTGAGAGTGCTTGAGCTTTGATCTCTTTCCTTGGCTCAAATTCAATTTGATATCCCGAGAACTCGAGAGACCACTTCATCGTTCTGCCTGATAGTTCAGATTTTGCCAGAGATTGTTTTAATGGTAAATTGGTTAACACTCTTATCGGGTAAGCTCCAAAATATGGCTTTAGCTTCCTTGGAGTAATAATAATGAGGTACAAAAATTTTACAAGGTCTGAATATCTAGTCTCAAGACGTTTGAGCAATCAACTTACATAATAAACGGGGAACTGCAAAGCTACCAAACCTTTCCACCAGTAGCACTGAGCTGATTGCTTTCTCTGCCATAGTAAGATACATCAATATTTCCTCTCCTGACTTCGGAGAGACGAGCTAGGTGGGCTTTCCCAAAAAATCCTTCAGTTTGTCAAAAGCCGCTTGACAATCTTTAGTCCACTGAAAGTCTTTTGGCTTGTTTATGACGTCATAGAATTTTTCTTCTTTGTCTGTTATCTTGCTGATGAAGTGCCCCAGTGCTTCCATCTTCCCAGTTAGACTCTGAACCTCTTTGATGTTTTTGGGGGGTTCCATGTCCAATAGTGCTTTTATTATGTCCAGGTTGGCATCAATGCCCCATTCTAATATCATAAAGCCTAGGAATTTTCATGCAGAAACTTGAAACGTGCATTTCTTTGGGTTGAGCTCCATGTGTGTAGCCTTTAAGGTCTGAAAAGTCTCCTTGATATCCTCGCGGAAGTCTTCAGAGGTCTTGGACTTGATTACAATGTCAACCACGTGGACCTTGATGTTCCTTTCGAGCTAATTTTTGAACACCTTGTGCGTAGCTAGTTGGAACTCCACCCCGCATTCTTTAGGCCAACTGGCATTTTAGTATCGTAGTAAGTTCCGACCTCTGTGATGAACGAGGTCTTTTCCATGTACTTAATCTCCATTCGGATTTGGTGGTACCCCTTATAAGCATAAAAGAAGCACAACCACTGATATCCGACTGTCGAGTCCACCATTTGATCAATACTCGGGAGTGGGTAATAGTCTATATGGCAGTATTTGTTTAGTGTGGTAAAGTCCCCACATATTCTCCACGTCCATTCTTTTTTGGGTACCACCAATGGGTTGGCCAACCATTTCGGGTATACCATCTCTTTCAAGATTCCAGCAGCGAGAAGAGCTTGGACTTCTCTGGTTATGACCTTGTTTAGCTCTGGGTGAAGTTTCTTTTCTTCTGCTTCACCTGCTTGACCCTTGGTTGAGTTAGGCCCTGTGTTCCGTGATCTTTTAGTCCACTCTTCCATGGTCGCTAGGTTGCCAGACAAAGACCATTAATTAATCCTGAAGGGAATCCTCGAGTTTCCCTTTGATTTTAGAAGGTAACAGCTCTCCTATTTTTATCCCTTTCTCAGGGAATTCCGGGTTGAGGAACACTTTTTCCCCTCTACCGGCGGCTTGAATTCTAAAATCCTCTTTCTCTTTCGGGAGGTCGATGCAATCTCCCTGCTTGAGCTCCGCCTAGCTCTCCTCATTACCTTCAGCGAGGTAACATTCCGCAGCGAGCTGTCTGACCCCTTCTAGGATTATCCAGGCATCTCCAACCTGGATCTTTATGCTATAGTTCAGCAAGGAAATTTCAGCTCTCAGGTCCACGACCCCCCATTCTTCCCAGGATTGCTTTGTAGGTTCCATGGGCATCGACCACCATCCAATCCATGACCTCAGTGATGATGTGATTCTTGAACTTGAAAGGAATTCTTCATTCATCAATTCAAACCCAAAACCACACCCTAATTGAAATCTACCCAGGATTTCACTAAGAGGTTCGAGTTAGAAGACTAATGACCAAAATGTCTTCTAATATGATCTATTAGCTTGGATTTCTTCAAACCCATTCAATTACTCTAGCGAAGTATTGAAGAATTCAAGAGTTTCACTAAGAACCCTAAAAGAGCTTTAGATGAACACTCAAGAAAAGTGAGGTTTAATCCAAAAGGATTCACTTAATTTGTTGAACTTGTGTTTGTAGAATAGTTGTCTATCCATCACAAAAGAGACTGTATATAGTACTAAAGACCTAATAATTCGTGGGTAGGGTAATTAGACATGTTTACCCTTAAATCATATAAAAAATAACAACAAGAAGAAAGCATTAAAATTCAAAGAAAACATAAACTTGACTGGAAAACCCGGTGCCTGTCCGGTGCACCGGACCTTTATTGGAATGCATGACAAACTGAAGCACTGCTGATCCAGCCCCGGATGGGAAGGAGTAGGCTCTGGAAGCCTTGTTTTGGCAGCCTTTCTTTTTCATCTTTCAACCATTGTTCCATGCTTTGTCTTGTCTTTGATTTGCAATCATTGTGGACTTGGACTAGGGTCTTTTAGGCAGATTTCCAAGCCTTCTAAATCCTCAAATGCCCCTCCAATGTTGCACACGTGGAACAATTTCTTTCTTAGTTCAACTTGATCAAGTGTAGATCTCTTCATTATGCCTTCCAAATCAAGTAGTTCTTCTTTTTCTTGCACATATATCACCAATGTTAATCTTTATACTTGAAGTATTGATCTTTGAACAAGAACTTCCAATCATTTTTAAGATCATCTTCAATGGAGATCCTAAGTTCTTCAAGTTCTTGGACAATCTCCAACAAGTCTTTCTCCATTCTTGATCTTCTAACCTTGTATTCGAAATACAAGCTCTTGTACATAATCTCCTTTCTTCCATAAGCATCTTCATCATCTATATAGACTTCATCTTTAATATGGTTTCCATTGATATGTAAACCTCCACATTTGAAGCCAAATAGATTGATTCTCCTAAGTTCTTCATATGAGATCTTCCATGAATTCTCCCATGCCATGTATGCTTCTTGATCTCCATCAGGTGATCTCCTTGCCATTTACTCGAACTGTGGTTGGGGCTTGCAGAATTCCATCTGTGCAGGTAGTGCTACCGTTAAAACTGGTCAACACGGTGTCTGAGCTTATCAGGGAGCTCCTGTCTATCCGCACCTGATCAAATGCCTTTCTGTATAGGACATTTATAGAGCTCCCAGTGTCTACCAGTATTTTGCGTATAAGGAAATCTCAAATCTGGAAAGACACTATTAGGGGTTTTGATTCGTCCCCTCGGGCTCACTTTGATCTCCTCTCAATGACATTTATCTTGCCTACTGGAGGTCACTGACTGTGCAGGGCCGCTAGATGTGGATTAGCTGGGCCGTTGTTCATTGCTAGGAACTCTTGCTAGTGCCCTTCCTTCACCAATCTCCCAATCTCACGCTTGAGGTCAAAACAATCCTCCATGAGATGGCCATGATCTTTGTGATAGTGGCAGAATTTGGCTTGGTCTCTCTTAGCTTGAGGTGTTTTGAGAGGTCTTGGTAGTTTCAAGAGACCTTTCTTTTCAATGACTACCAAGATTTCGGCTAGTGAAGTCTTGAGAGGGGTGGTCACGAGGTCCGGGATGGTCTTCCCTCTCTTGTCTAAGGTCCTGCCCCCCATCGTGTGAGGGTCCTTCCTGTCCTTTTAGAGGATTGGGGGCCTTTTGGTCGCCCTTTGCTGTCTTTGTCAGTGACTGAGGTAAACCCAAGAATCTTCTTCTGGACCACCGTTTCTTCAGCCTTTATCAATTTTTCAAGGAGCATCTATAACTCCTTGATGGTTTTCACTGGCTCCTCCTTGCGTGAAGGTAGTGATGTGGATCGCATCATTCTTTTGCTCGATTTACACTACTTCGTCATTGAAGCGACTGTAGTAGCTTCTTATGCTCTCTCCAAACTTTTGCTTGATGCTGAAGAGGTCATAGATGTCTTTCTCACATATTTTATTGCTCTGATAATTTTTTAGAAACAGCTCTTTCAGCTATGTCCAGCTCGAGATGCTCGCCATTGGAATGCCTTTGAACCAAGATTGTACTTTCTTGGTTAGTGTAGAATGGATGGCTCTGCATTTGACGTGGTTGGGGTACTCGAACATCTCCATGTAGGACACATATTCATCTATATGTTGTAAAGGTTCCCTCTTGCTGTCGTTTTTTGCCTCCACTTGTGGGGCTTTAAACCTTGGCTGCATCTGAGCTATCTTGATACCATGGACAAAGGGTTAGGGCTCGATGAGGTCCACGCTGCTCTGCACCTCATGGTCTCCAATTTTCTCCTGATTGCTTGGGGGAGTCACTCTCCTCAGTGGATTGGGGGCTACCCCTCGAGCGCTGTTACCTGTTCTTTCGATCAGGCTTCATCGAGGAGATATCCTGTCTCCAAGAGGAGTTCTCAGCTGCTCTTCAAGACCTTCGCGATATGGCAACTCGATTGAGGTTGTCTCACTGGTCGTAACCTCTTCCATTGGTTAGTGTTTCCCTGAGGTCGGCCATAGGTGGGGGTCTTTCACCCTGCAACCTCTCTTATGTTCGACTTATATCTCGACCTTCCTCATCAATCCAGAGGTTATCCCTTGCGTCTGAAGGTAATGGCTGATTAGGCTGTGTGTGACCGACTTAAGTTTGAGGTAGTTGTGTCTCTCTCTGGGAGGGCACAAGAGTACGTCCTGTCGATATGTAATCCTGCCTAGCTGAGATTCCCTCCAAGGTAGCCACCATGCGTTCTAGGAGGTCCCTTGGCACAGACACCTGACTCTTCCCCCGATCTCTATGGTTTGGAATTGGTGCAATTGGCGGTCTGATCAGGATGCCTTCTTTGCTCAGGTGGAGGGTTCATCTAGACTCTATTAGATGATCTAGAGCGTGATGATCTGGGTTGATCTTGCTGGTGACCGGCCTTGGATTATTATTGGCTTTCTCCATTGGGGGCGAGCCCTTCAGTATTGTCTCTTCAGTGTGGAGTTGTGTTCTGCCGGGCAATCTACCCTGCCATGGCCCCCAAACCATGCTGGTTGTGATTGAGTCATCAGGTTTATTTATTTTTTGATAGGTGGAAAAGAAACTAGGCTTTCTAGTATGTTGTTCCCACAAACGGCACCAGAAGTTATCAAGCTCAAGAGTGGACCCCGAGTGAACCCTAAACCATGATGATTGCAATGACAGCAACCTGAAAAGAAAGTCAATTTGTCAATGGAGTGGGCTATTGCCTGGGGAAGAGCTCC
>JAOXNR010000402.1:0-11161 GCA_028571225.1 Parsonsia alboflavescens
AAGGTGATCCAGGGGAACGCCATTGGACTGCTGTTAAGAATATCCTTAGATATTTATGAAATACTAAGGATACATTCCTAATCTTTGGAGGTGATGAAGAGCTCAATGTAACAGGTTACACTGATGCTAGTTTTCAAACCGATAAATATGATTTTCGATTACAATCAGGTTGTGTTTTGCCTTAATGGTGGGGCTACATGCTGGAAAAGTTCAAAATAGGCAACATTGGCTGATTCTACCACAGAAACTAAGTATATTGCTGCTTTTGAAGCAGCAAAAAAGGCAGTTTGGATCAAGAAGTTCATCACTGAGTTTGGGGTGGTTCCTAGTATCACTGATCCAATGGAGCTTTATTGTGACAATAATGGAGCTATTGCACAGGCTAAGGAACCAAGATCTCACCAGCGATCCAATCATATACTTCGGCGATACCACCTCATTTGAGATATTATCGAGACAGGAGATGTTAAGATATGCAAAGTACCAACAGATGACAATGTTGTTGAGAATTTGACAAAACCTCTGACTCAATAGAGACATGATCATCACACTATATCTATGGGCATTAGATTCAAGAGTGATTGGTCTTAGTGCAAGTGGGAGATTTTTGGATATGCTCTAAGACCATATGATGATTTTACTTAATTGGCATAACTTTGTATCATGATGCTTCTTATATCATTATATAATTTACTTTGATATCTACGTTTCATTTAATAAATTATATAATGTCCTTAGAATAGTTTGTTTCTATTCTTAAAAAGTCCTTAGTCAAATGTTATTGAGATTAGGATATCAATAACATACTGAGACTAATATGCGTTGATTGATGACAACCATCATGGATATGAGATATCAAATCATCACATAGGTACACGTAGAGTATCATGTACTGGATTGCCCCGCCATGAAATCACTTCATGGATTGTTATATGAGTGTCATGGGTGTTTTCATTGTGATAATTATGTCTCATATTTTGTCTTGAGATCATCTGAGATTCCTGCATGAAAGATTGCATACTTTGATATTGTCAAACATCACTCTTAATTGAGTAGACAATAAAGGCATGTATTGAGTATGTCCTAATTTGTGCTATGGAATGTTGAATTATCAAGATAAGATTTGTCACTCTTATATAACAAGAGAGTGATGTCCAGCATTCTTGATTGAGTGAGATTATGAAATACATGGAAATGCTCGAATAAGTAGATATGAGATATTTATCTTATTCGGCTTAATTAATCTACTGGGGGCTGAGAATTGAGATATTGAACTTTACGACTATGACAGGTTCCATGACTCGTGTTCAATTATGAGTTCCTTTACAAAGAGATTAAGACATGTTATTTTATCATGGAAGGTTTTGTGTTGTCACCGACATTCTCATTATTTAGATTGCAATAATGAGTTGCTAGACATCGCTTATTGTACATAACATTGAATATCGTTAATGTCAAATGCCAATTTTACGAAGACCTATTGGGTTAGACATTCAGAACATATCGCTTAGTGGGTAATATCTTGTTTGGGATCTAAACATAATTAGCTAACGAATAGGAATAAATCTAAAACATAATTGAATGTTAATTATGTGTTAAATTGTAATTATCCAAATTCATTAAATCTGGACAATTTAGTTTTCATAGGATTTCTATTGACCAGCTCAGTTTGGATTTTGAATCCTATTAGTAATTATGATAGAAATATCTTGAAGATTTCTTTACTTAGTCTTTAAGAGCTATCCTATTTTTTCTGAACGACTGATAATTATCATCAGAGTGTTTGTGTAGAAAAAAATTTGGAGTTCAGAGAAACCGGAAAAACATGAAAACCATATTCACGATTGAATCAAGTAGTTCAATCGTGTTTATTCCCGTTGTTTTGTTCGTGAGACGTACGTTGGAAGTGGACATTAGTGTGATGAAGTAGAGGCTAAGGTCGGAGATTTTTACTAGTGACTATAGACAAGAAATTCCGACATTCATCTTCTGTCTGAGAATCGAAAATGAAAGTTAATGTCAATACCCTCTCTAGACTCTCTCCGATTGATGCCTGGAGGAGGTCTGTTTGTGGCCTTTCCTTCACTTTCATAAAACAATCAATCAATTTTCTTGAAATATCTCTATTTTGTCCTAGCACTCAGAAACTAGCACAGTAAAACTTGAGTAGTTTTGAAACTTATGCAAACAAAGAATTAAGATCACAACAAGTTCTGTCAACTTAGCATCTAAACAAATATGCACTTGCAAAGTTAAAAGCCTAATTAGGTCGCTGAAGTTGCCTCGCTATCTAGCGAGCCTCTTCAACTTTCAGCTAAGCACCCGAACTGACCTTGTGACGCGTAGAAAACCTTAGGCATAGAATTTATTTAAATGGTAAACATTCCAAGGCCTTAGGAGTTATCTCCCTTTAAGATCAGCAAACTTATAGCTTCCTCCTTTGTGAACTTCTTGGATTATATATGGTCCTCCTAACTTTCTTGTAACTTTGTCAATTGTCCTTGCTTTCCGACATTCGACCTCTTGAGGACCATTTCTCCAACAGTGAAATGCTTCTCTTTAACCTTGTTGTTGAAAAAATTTGTAACTTGCTTTTATACCTTCTATCAGCTTCCATAACTTTATTCCTGACTTCTTTAAGGAGCTTCTCTCCCCCTCATTTAAGATTGAATCGTATTCAGTTATTCGTAAGGATATCATTCCATCCTTTACTAGCATTACAGCTACTACACCAAAACATAGACTGAAAGGTGTTTCCCTAGTAGCTTTCCTAGGTGTGGTTCTGTAAGCCCATAGGATGCTTGGAATTTCTTCTCACCAGGAGGTTTTTGACCTTCCTTTTCAAGCTTAGTAAGCCTTTTCTTGATGCATTCTAGAATTGTTTTGTCTGTGACCTCGGCCAATCCAGTTGCTTGAGGATGAGCTATAGAGGTTAATCTTTCTTCTATATTCAAGTTCTCACAAAAAGTTTTGAAGGTGTTTCCCACAAATTGCCTTCCATTGTTTGAGATGATAGCTCAGGGAATCCCGAATCTACATACAATGTTCCTCCATACGAAGAACTGCACCTTTGGTGAAGAAATTATTGTCATTAGTTCTACTTCAACCCAGTTGGTGAAGTATTCTACGGGCACAATCATTAATTGAACAGCCCCCCCTCCTTTTGGGAAGGGTACTAATATGTCGATGCCCCAGATGTCGAATGGAACTGACCTGCTAATAGATTGATACCTCGCTGGAGGTACATGCGACTTATTTCCATGTAATTGGCAACTTGTGCATTTTTGTATGACCCCTTCAATATTTGAGATCATCAAAGACCAATAACAACCTGTCCTCAGTATCTTCTTTGCATCAGTTTTGGCTCCTATGTGTGATCCACATATTCCATTATGCACCTCCTCAATGACATATTCTACTTCTCCCTTACACAGGCATTTGAGTAGTGACTATGTATACGACCTTCTGTACACTTCGTCTTATTTAAATTACCTACTCATAGAAGAGACGGGTCTCTTGCTTTTCTGCAGTGCCAGTGAGAGTATTTAGATTACAAATTACATGTTTGAAATTTAGTTCTGTTTTGAATAATTTTCTTGCTTTGAAATTTATGTACTTATGGAAGTTTTCGAAAATCGTAAATGTAATTTTTATATTAATAAAAAGTTATAATTTATTTGATATTTAGTGTACATAATAATAATAATAATTTCGAATTGCATTCAAACAGTACACCCACACCACGCGAGTATAACACTAGCATTTAAAAAGCTTGTATTTTAACGTTGGCTTGGATGATTCTAGAAGCTCTTTGGCTGTACGTTGATCCCAACGCAAAAGTGACACCGTTCCTTTAGGATCCATAACACGAACTTAAATTTTGTATATAAAAAAATTTCGAATTTAAATAAATATTTCAATGCTATTCAAAATCTATGTATATAATATAGAAGAAAATCGGAATATATCCAAATTGAAATGAATATTCTAATTTTATCCAATTTTTGAAAATATTTCATTTCTACCCATTTGGATTATCCCAATTTCACTCTATATCCAAATTAACTTTTTAATATTTTTGGATGACAAAAAATTACCCCACAAATGGGAAATTATGTCATTACCCTTCATGTCTCATTACCCAAATCTGATCAAAGGTACAAACGGTTCATTTTCCCATATCGAGACCCAACTCCTTATCGAAACTTTCCACCTTCTTCTTCACTTCTTTACTTGAAAACTACCCCTTCTTCTTCTTCACTTCCTAACCGAAGCTTCCCTTCCTTCTTCGACACACTCATCCATGGTGCTCATTCACAACGAATGCTGGTACGACTCTTCTTCTCGCCAATCACCTCGTTGTCATCAACGCAACATTCCCGGTAGGTTTTCTGCACACTTCAACCTGGATTTTGTGTCGAATATGCTAGAAATGTTAAGCTTTGGTAGTTGGCAAAATGTGAAGCTTTATTTTACACCGTATTGACATTGTATTTTTTATTTCTTGAAAGTATGATTTTGATTTTAAAATCTTGAAATGCACTGAATTCATGTGTTGTTTAACATCGATTTTGTAGTTTGTTGAAACCATGGATTAACTGTATTGAATTGTGCATGTTCATGAGTTTGAATACTAGCCTTTCAAATTTAAATTGTAAGTCTCGAAGTGTTATTTGTGTGTCTCGAAATGTTATCTATGTGTCTCAAAATGTTTTCTGTGTGTCTCAAAATTCTGGGTTAAGGAATTAGAAATTATAAGTCTCGAAATGGATTGGGCATGTCTCGAAATGTAATGGTTGTGTCTCGAAATTTTGGATTTACGAATAGAAACTTTTTAGTCTCGAAATAATTAGTATTTGTCTCGAAATGTTTTTTGTGTGTCTCGATAATGGTTGTCTTGATATAATATTGGTTGGGTCTTGAAATACTTTTGGGTGAGTTTTGAAATATTAGATTGTATTTCGAAATAGTTTCTTTTGTGTTCTTAAGATAGTATAGGCTATGTCTCAAAATAATATATTTATTAATTAATAATATTATTATTAATAATTAATTCAAAAATGATAATTAATATTTTCAACGTTATAATTTAGAGTTATGTTTTTTTATAAATAACTGACATTGTACTAATAAATACATTATAATTAATTATATTTAAAATCCTTTTATTCGGTTGTATCTTAATTTATTTAGATTAAGCAATACCCATTTGGATAAAGATTTACATATTTTTTTGAATAATAAATAAATAAAAGATAGGTGTTCTCCTAAAAATTAGATTTTAAATCTTAAATAAGACGTAGATGAGAATAGCTTCTTTTTTTTTCCCTTCTTTCTCAATACAATTTTTCTAATGACGATATATGAAAATATTTTTTAGCCTATTTACAAGAAATATTTTGGCGCATAATTTATTTATTATAATCCCTAAAAAAAGCAAGTTTAACTATACTATAATTTTTTAATCAGTCGTTCCCTTTGTTCCATGACTGTAGAGATACGAGCCCCACCCGTCATAAATTTCAAGTCCGACAGGATCCCGTTGTGCATGTACGCTGAACACCCGTCATACTGTTGACAGTATATTTGATGGTCTAATACTTAGCTTGTACACTAAACATGTTTCCGGTAGGCACGACGAGATTGTGTTGAAGTTGAAAGATATTACGGGTCGGGTCCATATCTCTACAGTAACGGAACAAAGGAAACAGTTGATTAAAAAATTATTGTACAGTTAAACTCGCTTTTTTTAGGGACTACAATAAATAAATTACATTCCAAAATACTCATCGTAAATAGGCAAAAAAGTATTTTCATACATCTTATATAGAAAAATTGTAAGATTGCTTTTCCCTTTAACACCAGACGTGCAAGTCTCGAGAGAGATACTCTCTGCAAATTTTGGATTTACTAAGCAGGAAGTATTGTATAACTCATCAAAGTTGTTCTAGAAAGGAGTGCTAGATAGGATTATCCGTTGACCTATCTCAAACTTTGTTAAAGCCTTCCACAATAGGCTGTTCTGGTTACGCGGTGTGTGACAGTCATCAAGTATCAAAGTGCCAGGCATCTCAAGGAGAATTTTTCTGAACTTTTCTACCTACTGCCCCTTCCTACTTTCACCAACAAGCTTCTCAAATAAGTTGTATCCAATTCCAAGAATGCTTTTACCCATTGTCCCGGAATACAACCTCACCATTCGTTTGTAATCTCTATCTTGTTTCTTATTAAGCCTGGAACTTCCCATTTGCTGGACAATACTGGCAGCCATTTCATTTTCCTCACCAGACAAGTCCGCATCATTTAAATTGTAAAACGGGATATTGACTTTCTATCCCTTCAGTTCGTTAGCCCAAGCACGAAGCATGGTAAGAGGAGTCATAATCATGGGATGGGAAGTTGGAAGAACTTTCATGAATGTCACGATTGGAAACAATAGTCAAGGAACCTTTCAATGTGCCGAGCAGAGAAAGAAAGAATTTGAGAAAGGAAGCAATAGTCTAATGGTATGGGGAAAAGTTTATTGACTATTGTTTTCCTCATGGAATTCATGAAACTACTTCCGACTTGCCATCCTGTGATTATGGCTCCTCTCACCTACTTTGTGCTTGGGCTGACGAGCTGAGGAGATGGAAAGTCAATATACCGTTTTACAATTTAAATGATGTAGACTTGTCTGGTGAGGAAAATGTAGTGGTTGCCAGTATTGTCCAGCAAACAGGAAGTTCCAGGCTTAATAGGAAACACTATAGAGATTACAAACGAATGGTGACGTTGTATTCTTGGACAAAGAGTAAAATTATTCTTGGAATTGGATACAACTTATTTGAGAAGCTTGCTGGTGAAAGTAGGAAGGGGTCGCAGGTAGAGAAGTTTAGAAAAATTCTTCTTGAGATGCCTGGCATTCTGATACTTGATGAGGGTCACACATTGCGCAACCAGAACAACCTGTTGTGGAAGGCATTGACAAAAGGTGAGACAGGCTGACAGATAATCCTATCTGGCACTCCTTTCCAGAACAACTTTGATGAGCTATTCAATACTCCTGCTTAGTAAATCAAAAATTTGCTGAGTCTCTCTCGAGACTTGCACGTTTGGTGCTAAAGGGAAAAATAGTCTTACAATTTTTCTGTATAAGTTATATGAAAATATTTTTTAGCCTATTTACAACGAGTATTGTGGAGTGTAATTTATTTATTTCAATACCTAAAAAAAGCGAGTTTAACTATACGATAATTTTTTAATCAACTGTTTCCTTTATTCCATTACTATAGACATATGGACCCCACCTATCATACCTTTCAGCTTCGACACGATCCCATTGTGCCTACTGGGTACACGCTTAGTGTACATTCTAAGTATTCGACTATCAGATATACTGTAGGGTACTAGAGCTTTTTCAAACGGGCCCCTTCAGATACATGGTGGATCTTCCCCATTACCATGGAGCCTACTACGTGGTTGCCTTGCATATCTTGAGACGGGAGGTCATTTTTTAGGGTGGGCTACCTAATGAGATGTGGTTTTTCATTGGGGGCCAACTACACAGACTGGGCCTCCAGGAGTACATTCTCCTCACATGTCTACGTTATGGGAGAGTAGACCGTCGTATTATTAAGAGGCCATTGATGGCCACCTCTACTAGCGTTCGATTGATTAGGAACGATCCTGTTACTCTAGATGTGGTCTTGAAGAGGTGATAGAACATGGAAGTGGGATAGCTATCAGTTGATGATAGTCCGAGTACAGCATCATCATGGCTCATTGGATACCCACCCGAGACCCATCTGCAGCCATCCCCTTTTATGTATAGAGTATATTAGATGATTTGGAGGCTACAGAGTCGTTCCCATCGGGAATGATTGGGTGGAACATGACGGTGTAGTCCTATCAACAGACTATCGAGGAGAACTCCAGGAAGAGACATTTGTACGGCAACTGTTGGCTGTTGCTGGTAAGTTTTAATATTATTATTTACATTCATATATCAATGATGCTGTTTAGACTCTCTAAATACTGATTTGCAATGGTTTTTAATCTTATCTTTAATTAGTGATGGGCATACGATCATTTCCCATCCCTGCATCCTCATCTGTGTAAGGACGCTTAGGCTACGGCTAGATGTGACACTCCTCAAGTAGATCCATGACGCTTGAGATGCCTTGGCTTTCGAAAGCCCTGGCATGGCCCCTCAGTCGGTTGGACCCAACTACTTGATAAGGTAAGTGAATACCTTATCAATGTTCACTTTCATTTTTAAATTAGTTAATATCACTAAATTAAATTGCCAATTACAACCACGTGCGAGCTCCCCATACATCGAGGCGGATCATTTGGAGTGCCAGTAGTTGTACTGGGTCGATTTCGCCCAAATCCCTTATATTGTAGAGACCTATTGGGGCAATTATCCGCCTAGCTCATTCTAGGAGGTGTGTGGACAGGGATTGCAAGTTTTACGAATCGATGAAGTTAGACTAATCACAATTTTCAAAATTTAAGTTAATTTTATACAATGCTAAATATGAAGATCATAATTACTTTACTTTTATTGTATTTTAGATGCCACGTCTTGATGGAGATTCGGTTGAGGAGAGGATTGATCGAGATCATTCGATCAGTCTGACAAGATCCGATACGATCCGATGGATGGTATGTATCTCATGAGATTTTATGTTCTTGCAATAGATTAGTTGATGCTATTGATCGTGATTGTAGTTACTTTGTTGGTTTGCATGCCTTGTTATTAGGTTATGAGTCCGCATATCGAGGCCACACGATTGAGCCTTCCGGTTGAGGAGTAGACGAGTAGACATCCATCTCCCAGCCCAATTCGATAGGAGATGAGTCGATGTCAGGTATGTACCTCTTTCTATTTAAATAAAACCCCCCGAATCTCATAATATGTAATCTAACTAGGTTTTTATAATTATAGTCTCCTACGATGGCCTATCTACCCATGGCCAGGGTTGAGGTCCTTTTGCATCAGTATGACGACTGGGCTAGCTAGAGGCATGCCTGATCCTCCAATGGCTCACACACATAGAGGCGGAGCAGGATGTGGTCCTCGAGTGGCTCATGCATATCGAGCATCTCCTCGATATGTTAGAGAGGGATGACAGTCGTGGAGATGCTTCACCACCACATGATTTCCCTTATTGAGTGCTAGATACTCCCATGCCAGAAGGGGTTGCGCACTCCATTGAGGTCGCAGTTCGGCCAATAGCCACCCCCCTTCCGGCATCTTCCATAGTCCACGACAACACCGCCCATTTAAATTTTAGGTCATAAATTTGTATTCATTTCTGTTACTGTATTTTATCTAATTTTAAATTTTAAAATGGTTACTCTTTTCTAAAATAATCTATCGATACACTTGTCAGTTGGGGAGAGGATCCAACGGTTAAATCGGCTTCGACTCCGGCATCTCCCATAGTCCCCAACTACACCACCCAGGTAAATTTTAGGTTGTAAATTCGTACTCATCTCTATGATTTTATTTTATTGAAATTTTAATTTTAAAATGGTTACTCTTTTTTTTAAATAATAGATCGATGCACCTGTTAGTCGAGGAGAGGATCCAGTAGTTCCAGTAGTTAGCGATCCTACTACCCCTTAGGAGGAAATTTTATAGTTAGTAATTCTCGTTCATTTTATTATTATAGATTTTTATAGTTATTTCCATATGTGTAATCCTTTTAAAGTACTGTTCATTGTTGTTAATGATTATTTTTTACATTTTATAAGGAGTTGGGTCGTACACTTCCCGCCAAGGCCCCAGCTGCAGGTGTACGATCACCTTTCATCGATCCCGCTCATCAAATCGAGTTGTCAACGCCAAAGAAGAAGCGGAGGACAAAAGTGGCGAGGACAACTCGAGTGATGGAGGTGCAGGGGAGATTCCTCCTGCTGCAAAGATGTGAGAGGTCCAAGGGGGGATTCCTTGCTCCCATGGTGGACCCCTACAACCACAACACGACACGGTTGGTTGCCTTTTGCAGCACCAGAGGTTCAGTGAGGCATATTGCTTTCTTTTTATGATTAATTTGCATTTTATAACTGTCCTGTTTTATATTCTAACTAATTTTTTATGATAGGCACTTGGCCGGGGGCCCTGTCATTTGTCGGGGATGATCTCAAGAAGGTCAGATCCATATCATGCCTGGTCGAGGACGGATCAGTTTATGAGAGGGTTGCAGAGAGCGACGAGGGAGACCTTAGTGCTTTACCCCTACTGAGCCCGCTTTGCACTCGCTCAGACATACATAATTTTAAATAGTATTGTTCTCTATTTAATTTATTCATGTTACAACATCGATTTTTAACTAACTGAAATGATAGAACATTCTTCGAGGTGCGTGGGAGCAGACCATGGCATCCCAAGCAGAGCTGTGACCTACGACTTCGATGCCCATGTCACTGGACAGATCGGGGGAGATGAGGACATGGGAGAGGTAGCATAGTGGGAGACACAGGAGGTATTTCACTTCATTTTCTACAAAACTCTTGGTTTAAATTATGGTTTATTTAATAGTAATTGATTTAATATTTACACGGTGTATATAAGTGTTGATGCCTTGTTGCCTCCATGAGCATTAGGTGTTACTACGGGTCTCACTGGATAGGTCTCGGATCACATTGTATGATCCCAAACCATCAGCCAAGGCAAAAGACTCTCGATTGGACTTGATGGTGCCTGTTTGATCGATGTTGACATGATTATTGCAGCAGGCCGGCTTTTATAGTAGGACGGGATGCCTCCCTGCTTAGAGGTTCACTACGGTTTTTCTTGACCCCCTTGACGTAGCAGAGCACTCCATCCCTATTCAACCAGACAAGGCTAGCTGCGACACTTACATCTGCTACTACATAGCATTGCTGATGTGGGGGCATCTTTAGGAGATGCCCCACTTGCCTTGTGTACCCGGAGCAGCACATTAGGGATGCAATGGCCTAGATCATGCTATAGTAGAGCAATTTGTCATTCCTAGATTATATATATATATATATATATACAGTTTTGCTAGTGCGCCTTAATGCGTGCTCCAACCGTTACCGTAATGGAATTTTTGCTACAGTTCTCATGCAGCCAACCAAGCGGAGCAAAAATTCCGTTACGGTAACGGTTGGAGTGAGCATTAAGGCGCGCACCGGAGCGCACTTT
>JAOXNR010000403.1:0-11161 GCA_028571225.1 Parsonsia alboflavescens
ACAGATTTTGCATTAACAGTGTACTTTCTAATTGCCAGAAGCTGTAAGATTTTCTAACAAAATTTTATGAAAATTTTGTATATATCAAATAAAGATTGTAGAAATATAGGGAGATTTGCTTAGCAAACTCCTAATTAAACTGTCTGTTGTATAAGGAAATAGGCCTCAAGAGCTTTGCTATAGCTGTAACTGTCACAAGGCCCAAAATTCAGCTTCTGCCACACAGCAGAACTGCTACGTTAGGAGTTTTAAAATAAAAACTATCCATAATAAATATTACGTACACATACTCACTTCAAGTGAACTGCTATTACGTATCCCAAATAATTTGCAATTTCTTCAAATAATTTGCACTAGATCTAATAGATATCAGTCATGAATGACATGCATCTGACATAAAAAGTGGAAATGGTTAGAGGGAGGAGAAACCACACCAGCGGTGATGAAGACCAAAAGTGAAGCATATTTTCCAGAATGGATATGCAATAAATTGGACAAAGGAGAAGAAATATCAATCAAACATAACAATGGATATTCACTTTTCAGGGGAAGCATAACATCAAACATGCTATGAACATCAGATGTTTGCATTGAATACACATAAAATAAAGCCTAACCCAGCTAGAAAAAATTGACCAGCAAGAGTTCTTGATCATATTGTTCATATTTCAAACATTAATGAGCATATTTCAAGATATCTATGCACATTAGAAGTTTGCATTGAATACACATAAAATAAAGCCTAACCCAGCTAGAAAAAATTGACCAGCAAGAGTTCTTGATCATATTTTTCATATTTCAAACATTAATGAGCTTATTTCATGATATCTATGCAATGATAAAACTCATGAAGTACATTGTCATCTCTAACCATGAAATTCAAGAACACAAATGCAGAAATCATGAAGCTGCTCAAAATCAAATGCCAATAGGCAATATCAATTCTTGGATTCAAAATGAGCTTAAAAGTTTAAAAAATATAAATAAAATAAAAAATCAAGTAGTGCAACCATAATGAGCTCATAATTCTTGGATTACTTTGGAAAGTCCGGTCGCAGTGCCAAAAAAAAAAAAAAAAACAAGTAGTTTAAGGTTTTTTTTCCCCACGTTACACATCATTTCATAATTATAATAATTTTTATATTCTTACCCTTTGCCTTTATACTCTCTTATATATTAAATAAGAATTATTATTATCAACAAGAGATAAAATGAAAATTTTTATGTAATATATTAATTTCTTTGAAGAAGACAAGTAATCTTAGATAAGAAAGTTCTCTGAACTCTTTTAAATTTTTTAGAAAATCTTTTTTTCATCTCTTACCTTTTTTAATTGGTCTACATGGGTCCTGAACCTTTTTCTTTAACTTTTTAGGTCTCCTTCCTTTTTCACTTAGTTGGTCTAGGATCCAAATCTTCCTATGTAAATTTTTAGGTCATTTAGAATTTTTTAAAAAAGTAAATAAATCTCTTATCTTTTTTATTTTTATTTTTTTTATTATTAACCCAATAGGTCAAATAAACGACAAGAACATGAAATTAATCAATAAAGGGAGGGATATTTTTGACAAAACACTGTGTTCCACTCTTCATTTATTAGATTTCAGATATTTACTCATAAAAAAAAGAGATACTATTTAATTCCACAAATAATAAATTAAATTCAAAAATTAATTACTTTTACATTCATGTTGCCTCTCAAAAAGAAATTTCCTAATTCCTCTGCCGGAGTCTTCACTGACTACAACATCTTTTGTCTAACACCTTCTCTCTTCAATCCTTTGCTGCGATCAAGGGAAGTTGTATCTTAAGCGATTGCTATCCTAGTCCTCCATTTTGATAAAGAAAATGTCAACTATAAAGCACATGTCAAATCATATTTCAAGATGACGAAGTCTTACTCTTGCATTAAGTTTCCACAGAAACCTCTACCAACACTCCCATAAATTTAACCTAATCAGCTTACCAACACTCCCTTTACAAATTTCCACAGCCTGGCATCGGCATCCATGAGCAACTCTTAGAATTGCTCTTCTTACAATCACCTTTTCAAGATTCTCCCTCACAAACTGCAGCGGGAGCGATGGGTAATACAAGGCACGGATGTAACAAACAAAAAATAAAATAAATTAACTTAAAATGGAGAATTCACCCCATAGAAACTTATACAAGAAAATTTACTTTTACTTTTCTCTGATTAGGTTTAAAAAAAGAAAAAAGGATCCCCAAGCTCTGTTTACTTTTCTCTGATGAGATGACATTATAATCAATTGAAATATGTACTATAATAGATCTAAAGTTTTAGATTTTCAATTAAATATATAAAATATAAAATTGTAAACTTTATAAATTGCAAAGCACATTTAATAACGTGTGAAAGTGGTCAAGAAAAAAATGATGTAAGAAATTATATGGAAATAATAATAATAATAATAATAATAATAATATATATATATACATATATATATATATAGTTATTAATGAAACATTAAAAAAAGTATTTTTCACATAATAAATCTATATGAAATGATGACTAAGAATGGACATAGACAATAATAGAAAAGTTAGTTATGATATGATAATAATAATATAATAATTATCTTGTGCTTTTTTACATTCCAAATTATGTTTGAACTATTAGTGTTAGAATCAACATTTTCAAGACTAAAAGTATAGATATCAGCCTTGTCCCTATTTCATGACTTATAATTAGTGACAAAAAAAGTTACTTAAAACGACTTATCCTTAGTGACGGGGGAGTAGTATTTTAACTATCCAAAGGTTAGTTACAATTCATAGAACCTAATACAAGGGCTATCCAAAGGTTCTATATATGGCCCTATGGTTCTGCACTCAAATTTTTTTTTCATAAAATTATCAGAAAGTTTATTTAATAGTATTTTACCTATCCAAAGGTTATTTACAATCCCTTAACATGCCATTGATCTTATGAATATGCAATTTCTTAATTACCAACATTTTATTGTCCTTGTTGAAGTTATGTTGGGGATGGAAGATTTTTCAATGTTGTCTCTTTCTGAAATTATGTTTTGGTTCGAAAATTTTTCTTCAAATATTATATTTTCTTTGTGGAAAATTATGAATTGTCAATGATTTCTATTAAAAAGAAGCATGCACGAGAGAAATTCATCTTTAACTAAAGAGAAAATACTATCATTTTAATAATGAGGTGTATTATTATTAATATCATAATTTTGTAGTGGTGAAGTTGTCACTTGTCAACATTATTATTGTTAGGAAATCATCACGGTCCAGTTAACATCATGTTGCCGTTATATTTGGGCTGGATTTTTTTTTCTCTTTTTCTTCTTTTCTTTTAGGGAGGTGGAAAATATAAATTCTTCCCTCGAAAATCCATTGCTTTGATGACTCGAATTCATCATTTTTAATCATAAGAGAGTCATAATTGAGAGGTGATGGTTCTGAGTCGTATAAAAGTTCTATCATTAAAAAAAATCATTATATGTTGAAAATTTTGAAATGAAAGATTAAAACTTGATAATAAAGAAGTAGATCAATTTTAGATAATAGGACTATAAATCCTTCATATTTTCAGAAACTATTTTTCATTTCATCCTTTTCCCCATGTAGATTGACATTTTTTTTTACATAATTTTATAAAAAGAGTAATATATCTATCTATAAATATATATATATATATATATATATATATATATATATAAAATTTAAAAATATGATCAATATTATTGTATTTAAATATTATTTTTTTAAAACAGATCATATTTTTAGTGATAAATAAAAACATTAATAATAGAGTTGACTCCACCTTCAAAAGGGTTGTCCATGGATTCCTCAACATTTTACGTTCGAAAGGTCATTATTACTATCCTTTTCAATTTCAAATTTTGCATCAAAATCAGTATTAATAAGCAAATGGCCAACCTTTTAAAATAAAATATCTTACTTAAAATTAAGAATTTTTTTTTCCCAAAAAAGAAAACAGAATTTATTGAAACTTTGAATTAAACATTATTCAAGTAAAACACACTAATTAGGTGGGGATTTAACATTCAAGTTCACTTCTTAATTGGTTAAGAGGAAATTTCTTTGAAGAGGACACAAATAGTTAAAATTTAAAAATACTTTGAGAAGAAATTTCTTTAGAGTCTAGTATATTAATTAAAGTGGTCACTTTTTTACAAAAAGTTAACATAGAAATTCAATATTAATTACTTTGAAGAGGACAAGTAACTTGCAAAGGAAATTTCTTTGAACTCTCTTAAATTCTTTTTAAACGACATCAAACTTTTTCTATATCATTATTGGACCACTTCACCCACCTTCAGTCAAACTAATACAAACTTTATTGAAGTTTGCATTCGCATACTCTGACTCTTTCTTGACAATTGACAAATGAGCCATTTAAATCTTTTTGAGTGAAGTTAGGTTCAATTTATGCAAGACCTCTTAGGGCGCAAAATCACCAATTGTTTCAATGCTCGTGGCTGATTTGATCATAAATCAAGAAGGAAAGTATATCTGGTTCGTGTGATCCATTTCACGATTTAGATTTCTCCTCTTATCGGAAATTTCCATCCACTTTTTTGTTGTATTGAGAGGAAAATTTTTTTTAAAAGGACACAAGTAACTAAGTTTTAAAAGTACCTTGAGGGGAAATTTCTTTGAAGTTTCGTATATAAGTTTTGTATACTTATTATACTGTGGGTATACTTTTTTAACAAAAGTTAACATAATAGTTCAATATTATTTTCCTTGAAGAAGACAAGTAACTTAAATTTCTTTGAACCCTCTTAAATTCTTTTTAGAAAACGTGAAACTTTTTCTATATTATTATTGGACCACTTAATCCACCAATCAAACTAATACAAACCTTATTGAAGTTGCACTTGCTTGCTCTAACTCTTTCTCGACAATTGATACATGAACCATTAAGTCTTTGTTAATGAAGTTAGGTTCAATTCATGCAAGACCTTTTAAAAATTGTAATTCCATTTTCTATGTAGTAAAGTTTAACATTGGTGTTCCCTTATATGACTTGTTTCATATCAAAATTTCAATGCTCCATTAATCTAAAAAAGTACTAATTCACACCTTATTCCCACCTTTAAAACAAATAATTAATGAATACATAATTTTTATTATTATTATTTACAAGTGGTACTCTAGTTAGTTTTATATATGAATCTCGATTATTCTATTTGGAATGGATCCATTGCAAGGACCTAAACCCATATAAATTGACTCACCAAGATTAGAGTCTATTGAAAAAAAGAGGGGAGTCGAATATTTAATTTATATATTTATTTTTATAAAATTATTACAAGGTTAATTTAATAGTATTTTAATTTTAAAAGATTATATTTACAATTCCGCAATATACCATTGATATTGGTATGCAATTTCTTGATAGCCAATATTTCATTGTCCTCGTTTTTACATGTTGAAGTTATGTTGGGGGTGAAAGATATTTCAATGATGTCAAATTCTGAAATTATGTTTGGATTGGAAAATTTTCTACCAAGTATTATCTTTTCTTTGTTGAAAATTAATATTAATTGTGATTGATTTCTATTGAAAAGACGCATGCATACAAGAAGATTAATCGATTTTCATTAATTCTTAATAATTTAAAGGATAACTAATCTTCTAATATTTTATATTACACCAATAAAAAGATAATCCTTGTCTAAAACAAAGATCTAAGTATTCCAAGAGATAGTTTACTTTTTAGATATTATCTTATAAAATATATCTAAAATTTTTTTATTTGTCTAATATGGAGTATTAACTAACAGATCTAGAGTCTTAGATTTGCAATTAAATATAATATATAAGATAAGAAATGCTATAAAGTGCAAAATACATTCTTTTCTTCTGTATCCATGTGGTCTTACATTCTTGTATACCATTTTATTATGTTGCATTTTTACCTTATTTTTTATACACATTTTATTCATTTTAAGGATTAAAAAAAATTAACTATAAGTTAAATATTTAAGGCCACAAAAAGAAATTTAGAATTAACATTCAAGTTCACTCGTTAATTGGTTAAGAGGAAATTTTTTTGAAGAGGACACAAGTCGCCAAAAAATTTAAAAATACTTCAAGAGGAAATTTCCTTAGTGTCTTGTATATTTCCTCCAATTAAAGTGCATCTACTTTTTTAACCAACTTTAACATAGAAAGTTCAATATTAATTTTTTTAAAGAGGACAAGTAACCTTATAGAGGAAATTTCTTTAAAATCTGTAAAATTATTATTAGACAATGTGAAAATTTTTCTATATTATTAATGAATCACTTGATCCACCTTCAATCAAACTAATCCGAACTTTATTGAAGTTACAATATTGCATCAACTGACTCTTTCTTGACAAATGATAAATGAGCCATTAAATCTTTTTGAGTGAAGTTAGGTTCAATTTATCCAAGACCTTTTAGTACAGGAAAATAAACTTTAAAAAAAGGAGAAAAAGCATTGGACTTTTAGAAAATGGATTCTCAGTCCAAAACGAAGAGAGCTCTTTGGGCTTCATTTAAATCTAAAATTAAAAAAAAAAAAAAAAAAAAAAGAAGCTGCGGATCTGCGGATCTAAAAAAAAAAATTAAATTGATTTCTCAGCTTCATTGTGAAGTGATTTTTACTCTTGATTCTTGTGTAATTCAGGATACACACTTTGAGAAAGATTGGATCTGCTAGAAAAGTTCAAGGGCTCTTTTATTTCAATTGTAAACATTCTTCTGTTTGCCTTCTAGTCTTGTCTTGAACACTAGCACTATTGGTTCTACTTTTCATGAATCCATGTTATGACATTTTAGACTTAGGGCATCTTTCGAATCAGTCCCGAAGATTGCTAAAGGATCAGTGCAAAGATTTTAGTATTTCTGATGATCATTCTTGTTCTATTTGTCCTAAGGCAAAACAACAGAGACTTGTATTTCCGACTCTAACTATTCTTTCCGCTAAATGTTTTGATATCATCCATGCTCATAGATGGGGACCTTTCAAAGTCCATTCTGTTCATGGAAATTTATATTTCCTCACAATAGTAGATGACTTCTGTCAATTTACTTGGTTATTTCTGCTAAAAACCAAATCTGAGGCAAGACATGTTCTACGATCTTTCTTTACTTTTGTTAACAATCAATTTGACAATAACTTAAAATCAGAAGAACTGATAATGGTCTTGAGTTTCATTTGAATACATTTTATAGTACTCAAGGCACAACACAACAAAGATCTTGTCCTCATACTCCGCGGCAGAATGGCCTTGTAGAAAGAAAACACCAGCACATTCTTAGTGCAGCTAGAAGTATATTATTTCAATCCGATTTGCCTCTTTATTATTGGAGCTATTGTGTTGATCATGCTGTCAAAATCATTAATGTGATTCCATCTTCTATTCTTCAGCAGAAAACGCCCTTTCAAATCCTTTATAATAAAACTCCTTCATATGATAGATATAAAGTTTTCGGATGCTTAGTCTTTGCTTGTACTCCATCTGTTCAAAGACGTAAGTTTCAACCAAGTCAGCCTTGTGTTCATCTTGGCATTTCTAATTTTTCAAAATGATTCTTACTCGTAAATCTTTCCACTAGAAGTATTCTTACACCTAGATATTGTGTTTTTCATGAATTTGTCTTTTCTTTACACCACTCTAATTTTCATTCCTCTCAATCTTTTTCACTCAATTGAATGAGAGCCCATTTTACAGAACACTTGTTTTTCTTTCATCTTTAACCGATAACAGTGTGCTCATCGAGTTCCATGTAAGTTAGTTGAGCAAATACCATTTTTAGCAAGGAGGATGTAGCATAGACAAGTCCAATAATTCAACAGAATCATTGAATATAAGTTATTTTAACTAACTTTACTTTTTACTAATTATAAATCATTGTTATTAGTTAATTAGGTATTTGAAGGTATTTTTTCTATATTATCCTTTTCATGCTATACTCATGAAATGGTATTAGATTTTTGAAAGGATGATTAGAGGACATTTTCAGGGGAAAAGTTACCTTAATTTTTATAAAACGCTGATTAGTGACTTATATTTAATTACGAAGGGAGTATAAAAGTGTAGCAGCTACCCAAGGGTGTGGCAGAGCGGTTTGTAGGTGAAGCTTACATAACGCAAGTTGTGAGTTTGACTCGATCTTGCCATATGCTCTAGTCTTGATGAGTTGCAACAACTAGTGAAACGTTGAGGTGCATGCGAATTGACTCGGATACCGTTAAAAAAAAGTGTAGCCGCTCACGTTGTTAGCTGCCAAATGTCCTAGCTTTTAAATATTTAGAGATAAGTGTTCAAATTTAAATATAATTTAAAATTTCTTGTGACATATATGATTTGTCTAATAATCAAGTAGTAACTGTTATTACCAAAGAGACTGCTACTCTTTAGTCTTCATTAATTCGACATGTTGAAATTATGTTGTATTGGAGAATTTTTCGTTGTGATATCTTCTTGAAGGTGTGTTTGGCTGTTGGATTTTTATTTTTTATCCTTTCTCTCTGTACTTTGTTTTTTTCCTCTCTCTCTCTCTCTAAAAACTTTAGATTGTGAAAGATATCTAACGGAAAAGATACATGCTCCTTCCTGAAAAGTTAATGCTATTTTTAGTTTTGGGTAATTTAAGGGAGTCGATTTTAGTTATATGATTCACTACTGCAGGTTGAGGAGAATCACAATCTACAAAATAAAAATGTAAGTAAGAGAAGTCCTGAGAATTGACTTGAGGAGATTTTTTCAACATTCAAATGAGATTTAGAGAACAAAAAGAAATATTGAAAAGAATCAATAAATTATTTTTGGGTGTCATTACTGTTCATGGAGTGAAACTGTCCTGATTTTTGAAAGATTTCTATCTCATCAAATGTAATAAAACTTTGATTGAATTATCTAAAACCTCGTGTGAATCTAAAATTATTAATAGAAAAAAATTATATTTAGAAAATAGTAACAAGAAAATATTATCAATTAATAAATTATTTAGTATTGAATAAAAGAGTTGTCCAAGTCTTTGGCTAGTCCTCGTTTACGTGCATGCCATTAATGATTCCTATACATTTCTCCATCACACAATCGCTTTCAGTCAATTGGAAATATTCTTTTTCAGCTAATTATAGATTAATTAAAATTAATATATTGTAATATTGATAAACATCTTAACTCAAATTTTAATTTATTCGATTGACTGTATATTTTCTATTATGCAATTTGCATTCCATCTCTTAATTATTTTTTGGGAACAGATTTTATAAAGTAAACCTAAAAAAGATAAATTAAACTTAAGTAACTTATTTACTGGTATAGCAAAAAGTGTAATAAAAGAATATTTGAAATGAATTTCATTTGATTTCTTCGTGCAAATTATCTATCGTGATTGATTTCTATGGACAAGATGCATAAATTCCTTTCCATGCAAGGGTTTTTTTTTTTTTTTATGTGAAATGACAAATTGGTATCCTTTTCAATTTCAAATTTTGCATCAAAATCAATATTAATAAACAAATTGGTCTTAATGGCAAACTTTTTTAAATAAAATATCTCACTTAAAACTTAGAATTTTTTTTTCAAAAAAGAAAACAAAATTTATTGAAACTTGTAATTAAACATTATTCAAGTCAAACACACTAATTCAATGGAGAATTATCATTCAAGTTGACTTCTTAATTGGTCAAGAGGAAATTTCTTTGAAGAGGACACAAGTACCCAAAGTTTAAAAATACTTCTAGAGGAAATTTCTTTAGAGTCTCATATATTTCTTTCCAATTGGAGTTTGTTTACTTTTTTAACAAACGTTAATGTAGATGTTCAATATTAATTTATTTGAAGAAGACAAGTAACCTTATAGAAGAAATTTCTTTGAAGTCTCTTAAATTTCAATATTAACATTTTGGTGTTTCCATATATGACTTGTTTCATATAAAAAATTCAATGCTCTATTAATCTAAAATAGGATTATTTCACACCTTATTCCCACCATTAAAACAAACCATTAATGAATACGTAATTTTTTTTTATTACTATTTAAAAGTGATACTCTGGTCAAGTTTATATACGTAACTCATATAAATTAAATTTATCTAGATTAGAATCTATATGAATTAGAAGGGTGTCGAACATGTAATATATTTATTTATTTGAAAAAATTAATTAGAAGGTTTATTTAATAGCGTTTTAATTATGAGAAGATTATATTTACAATTCCCTAATATACCATTGATATTGGTATGCAATTTCGTAATAACCAACATTTCATTGTACTTATTTTTACATGTTGAAGTTATGTTGGGGATGAAAGATATTTCAATGATGTCCCTTTTTTAAATTATGTTTTGATTGGAAAATTTTCCACCAAGTATTGTCTTTTCTTCGTGAAAAATTAATATTATCTGTGATTGATTTGTATTGAAAAGATGCATGCATGCAACAAGATCAATCAATTCTCATTTCTAAATAATTTAAAGGATAACTAATTTTCTAATATTTCCTATTACAATAATAAAAAGATAATTAGTGTCCAAAACAAAGATCTAAGTATTTAAACTTCTAATTAAATATAATATATAAGATAAGAAATGCTATAAAACGCAAAGTACATTTTATATAAGTTACATTTTTACCTTATTTGATACACCTTTATTCATTTTAAGATTAAAAAAAATTAACTATAAGTTAAATATTTAAGGTTAAAAAAAAAGAAACAGAAATCAAGCGAAAAAGATCTATTTCAGATAGAGTTCCATTTGAATTGAGAATGGTAAGGTGGAAAGATTAGTAATTTCTGCAATGTAACACAAAAATTCAATAAAATTACTAAGAAAATCATCCTGGATTCATTTAGAGATTACATACAAAATTTAAACAAAAAAAATGCATAGCAAGCAAATTAATTAACATTATTAGGTATGTCAGTAGGGGCTTTGGTCCATGGGACCCATGGATTCCCTATATTTATGGGTTGGATTGGGCTATCAGTTGGATGACCTATTAAGAATTGTGTCTTCGTAGCCTTGACCAACTTGAATAAGGGTTGGGCTTAGCTTGGCTAAGTTAGGGCCCGAATAGCCCATCGAGCTAAATGACCTAATGTTATATATATATATATATATATATATATATATATATATAATTTGAATAATTTGAAATAAT
>JAOXNR010000404.1:0-11161 GCA_028571225.1 Parsonsia alboflavescens
AGAAAGAATGAACATACCTCGACGGAACTTGGGAGACCTTAGAATGAGGGGAGGCAGATAAAATCTTAAACCCTAGAAGCTCTAGGGTTAATAAGAAGTAGGGAGCGACTTGGGCTTTTCAGGCCCAGTAAGAACTGTCCAGACTCCAAGCGATACTGGATCATTGAAACATAACAAAATTATAAATATTTAAATTAATTTAAAATTATTTATAATTTATAATACGAGATGAATGATAGTGTGTGCTTGACCGTACACACTAATGAGTACAGTAGTTAGTCAACTAACGGTTAACTAACTGTAAACTAAATCCTAAGATGATAAACTAAACCTTAAAAAAATAAACTAAATTCTAAAATGATAAAATTAAACCCTAAAATGATAAACTAAACCCTAAGGGTATTTGATTAAATTTTAATAAATTGTTTAAAAAAAAAATGGAAACCGTTAAATTTGACCGTTAGTTGACTAACTACAGCACTCATTAGTGTGCACGGTCAAGCATATACTAACATTTCTATATAATACGAATATTTATATACTTCAAATAAAGATGATTAGATATTTATTTAATCAAAAAGTAAGAAAATTAAGAATAAGAATATAATAGATTTAAAAAATTGTCAGTTTAAATTAATTATTTTAAAAAATGCAAAGAATAAAGAGTACTTATGCTGTATTTTTAGAATTCTTTTGGTTGAATGGTCTCTTCAAGGATATTTCATTGGATGATAAGTACGAAGATCATAGATTTTGAATTCGAATAATTCCATGAATACTTTTTTGGGTTGGACACTGTGTGTATCCACGGATAGTGATTGCAAACTCTATATATATATAAGTTGAATGAATTTTTTTTTTATTCAAATGGTATTAAATGAATACCTCTTTTGACTAAGAAATACTATAATTACTTTGAATTATCCTTCATCGTATAGCATAACTAAAATTAAAAATGAAACTAAATAAAAAAAACAAAAACTCAATGTGACATTCTTCATCTGTCCAAATTATCATCTTTTTTTAAAATTCAATTATTAAAAAAAATAAAACACAAAATACTTATGGGTAATTTTTTGTTTTGATCCCAAATTAATTTTCCAAATTTTCTATTTATATACGATACTTTGTAAAAGATATTGACAATTACAATTTTAATTCATCGAATATTTAATTAATTAAGTAGAATTTAATCCTTTAATTTATTATTGAATACTAAAATTAGTTTATAAATAGTATTGTATGTTATAATTATATAAATTTTTTTTAATAAATTATTTTTTATAAGATATATATTAAATTATTGAATAAAAATATCTTACTGCTAAAAAATAATTATTTTATTTGATAATTAAAATAAAAAACATTTAAGAATTTTCATATATTTTAAAAGAATCCTGCATTGCTTTTTCCCTCCCAAAAAAGCATTTTGTTATCTTATGGGAAAAAATAAAAAAACAGAAAAGAAGAGGCGAAAAGAAAGAAATTCGTATGGGGTGGCCTCAATTATTTTCGCAGACCAAAGTTTCTTTTTTCCCTCCTGCTCTCTTCCATTTGCTAATTGCTATCCCTTGACCTTTCTAGTTTCCCCTCTGGTTAATTTCTTTTCCTCTCTGTCTCATTTCATTTTTCCCTCTTTGTTTTCTCTTTCTATTTATTATATGCTGGACACTTGGCACTCAAACAATTGAGGTGTCTTTCTTTTAATATTATATAGATATAACAATATATTTTTTAAGTCCGTTATTTGTCATAAATTGCATAGTAATAAGTTATAATATAAAAATAGTAAATTTTTTATACTTTTTATTTGTTTAACTAAATACCATGGATTGGGTCATAAAATTAAAATTATTTAATTAAATCAATCACTTTATTCTTTGCATTTTTTATTATTATTATGTAGTGATGATATTATTTTTGAGGTTATTGTCCTTTTTAGAGATTAATATTTTTATTTTTATATATTAAAATAATTATTCTTTTCTAGTATTTTTCATTTTATAGTAAATTTTTGTTTTGTTTTAATCAATTTTATCATGCATATTACGTGTTTCCTGACTTTCGGTTAATTTTTTTAGAACAAAGATTTAAAAATAATATTCTGAGTTTTTTTCCCATTTTCTTCTTGAAATTGGCTTCAGATATCCAATTAAATACTTATGTGTCATTCCTATTATGCCAGTAAAAATTTCAGACTTGTGCCTAGAAAAATCAAATACTCATAAGGTTTACTATATCATTTTATGATTTAGTTTAACTTTTTAAGATTTAATATATAAAATATATTTAAAAATAATAATTAAAGATTATGTGTATATTTTTTATTAATATTTTATTAGTATAACATGAAGTGTCATACAAAATTCTCATGTACCCTTCTAATGATGAAAAGTCTTTGAAATGTGTCCGCTTTTTCATCTTTTTTGTAATGAGTCAATCTCTTTGTTTGATAAGGAAGTGAATTCACACCCTACGTATATAGGCGAGATTGACATTATACTAACTTTTGTCAAATTTACAACTAAGGTATGTCCTGGGGCGACCTCATCATTTCTACATACTTTGGAATTAATAGTTTTATAAGTAACTTCTATAAATTGTTTTATGAGTTCATTTGGGATTAGATGTTCTCTAATTCCATTTTGAAATATTTAGAGTTAAATATTTCATCTCCTAAGATAAATAAATGAAATTTAACTAAAAAAATTGACATTGTTATATTAAAAATTATTAAATCAATTTTTTTAAAAAAAATTTATTAGTATGACCTCACAATATACTTAAGAGAATATAATAAATGCTATACTCCTTCAATTCTAGATCATATGTCCTCAGTTTTATTTTATTATGTTAAAAATTTAATGTGTCATTTTGAAAATTAGTAGAACTTTTTAATACAACACCGATTGTTAGAGACTTATAAGAGCTTTTAATCAATTTGGTTTCACGTGTTTAGGTTAAATTATAATATGATCATATGGAATTTTTTCTAATCATTATGGTCCCTTAACATACTATGAATAGTCATTATAGTCTCAATTCTCATTTTTTAAAGCAAAATACCTATTGAAACTGGTCATTTTACTGGTATGAGATAACTTTTTAGAGGCAAAATTATCTATCTCATCCTTACTACTCAAAATCCAACCTACCCAAAGGTTGTGAATGAATTTTGGTTGTCTAGTTAATTTATTTGGGTTTGTTAGTCCAAATACATTCTTTTTTTAAGGATTAATTAGATTTGAGCAGTAATGATGATATTTACAATTTTCCCCTAAAATGTTTTCCTATACCGATAAATGATTAGTGTTTTGTAAGAAAATAGTAATTGGATCCATAATGGCAGCTCATAAAATGCTAAAGGGCCATAATGACTGAAAAATTTTTTGTAAGATCATACTATAATTTGATCTAAATATGTGGAACCAAATAAGTTAAAAACTTGAGTTATAATCATAGTCCATGTTTTGAGTAGATGGATTTCTCCGAAACAAAATTAGAAGACCAAACATTAATTCATGAAAAACAAATAGTGAATACATGCCAATAAATCTTACACCTATAACCACTAATGTAATTAAAGTTACCTTTTTGTTATTTTCTTTTTATTTGATCACTTAACTTTAAATGTATCAATCTAATTATTTAACTTTGCTCATTTAACAAATTGATATTAAACCATTAAATTATTTTTTTTACAAAGTTAAATAACTAAATTGTCAAATTTCATAAAATTAAAATGTTGAATTGTTAAATTTCAAATTGACATGATCGAAAATTGAATGATCAAATTAAAAAAAAAAAATAATAATAATAAATATATATTTATTTATTTATTGCAACTCCAATCGTTAAATTGATTGATATGTCAATCTCATATGTTTTTTTTTTTTAATTCAAAAAAAAAAAAAAAACACACACACACATAGGCACGCTAGAGATTATATAAGTTTTGTGGACAAAAATAGTGTAAAATTGTATTTAAAAAATATGATAGCAGGCGAAAATTTATTCAAAGCCTCTTTTAATATGATGGATTCAAATATGAAGATTTATGTTTTAATTGAACATTACAGAAAAGCTTTTTAAAGTTTTTAAGAGTAAAAATTTATTTATTGGTTAACATGAAAATATTCCAAGAAAAATATATATATTTTTTACAAAGTCTCCGCCAAGAAATATGATTGAGAGTGATGGACCTATAATAGACTGGATCGGATCCTCAGTCCCAACCTCCTATATACTTGATAATCCATTTTATTACCATACTTTTTAGTTGGGCTATTTTAAAGGTATTGATCCAACATACTCAATATCTTATTATTTATAAATTATAACCATCATTTTATCAAAATGAAAATAATATATATATTTTAAAATATTTATATATATGATTTTAATCAAATTAACAACATTAATTAGGAAAAAAAAAGTATAATAAAAAAATTAGTAAGATACCTAATAAACTAATAATGATAACTTATATTTCAAATAATTTATAAATAGTGACAGAGAAGGTATTAATTAGACAAATAGAAAATTTCAAAAATGTTCAAAAGGAAACAAATTTTTAACTAAATGTTATTCATTCATTATAGGATATTTGTCCCGGTCAAAATTAGTTGGCTCAGGGATATTCTACCACATTTTTTAAAATATTTTATATATTATCAAATAAAATAATATACATTAATTAATAAAAATAAGTATTTCAAGATTTAATTTATCCGTTTATGGTTTATTCATCAAATATATCTAAAAAAACATATGTGTCTATTTATCATTGATGGTTGATAGTATAAAGAACATGGTAGAAGGTTTCTAGTCAATTTAGTCACCATAATCAAATTATTACCCTTTCTAATGAGTCAATCTAATGAGTATTAAATTGCTATCATAGATTCCGAGGAGAATCATTAAAATGGTAAAATTAGACTTTGATGTGTAGGAGTGGAAAATATGAAGTTGCAAAAAGAATAAAATCAAAGTAAAATGAATAAGTAATATTCCATCCCTCATTAAATATGAATCATCTTACTGTCATTTCCTAAAAATTAAGATAAACACCATTAAAAAAATGTAAACACTATTTCATATATATATTATTTGAGGAATAATATAAAAAAATACATTTAATTATCTAATTAACTAATAACAACGATTTATAATTTTGATTTGAAAAAATGTGATTAAAACGATTTATATTTAGTGACAGATTAATTACATATTTGAACTCTGAAAAGTTTACTTATTTTTCAATAATACTCTAAAAATTTTATATCTAAATTTGAATTAACAATTTAACACTACATAAATTCTATATCTAAATCAGAATCAAGTTAACCAATCTAAGACTTAATTAAAGAAAGACTTGGGTTATTCAGTTTTAGAAAATTGAGGGGAAAAAATTTGTACCTTTGTCAGTCGTGCAGGCTTCTACCGTTTTTTTTTTCCTTTCTTTTTCTTTTCGCACCACGTCTCTAACAGTGATCAAGTCAGTTCCAGCCGTCCTGTAACTTTTATTCGCCCTAGGCCCCAATTTGTTCAGGATTTTTTAGCTTCCGCCCGCAGGATGAGTTCAGCGGAACAAAACTTCGAGCTGAGGGAGCTTCAGAGGCTTGAAGGTCACACCGACAGGGTGTGGAGTGTCGCTTGGAAACCATCAACCGGCGTCGATGGTGTACCGGCCGTAGTTGCATCATGCAGTGGCGATAAGACCGTCCGAATTTGGGAGCGGAGTTCCTCCACTGGTTCTTTCCAGTGCAAGGTTTATGGTTTCCAAATTCAAACTATTTTAATTTTCTAGTTCATCAAAAGCGATTGAATTGGATTAGCAGTCTGGAAACAGCAAATAAATAAATAAATAAAAATCTATTCGATCCTTTTTCATTATTTTTGTTCAGGTTAGATAAGTAACGAGTTTTGGTGTTAATGAAATTGCATTTAATCTACTAATTGTATAAGGTCTTAGTATAGTTAAATCGAAGATTATAAATTAGTCGCTGAATTCAGATGTTCTTTCTGTGAACTAAGAAGTGTCAGATATGGTTGAAGTGTTTTAATTTAATGATATTTGAATGTGATGACGCAGGCAGTTCTGGAGGAGCCGCACCTAAGAACGGTTAGATCGTGTGCTTGGACTCCATCAGGAAAAACCTTAGCAACTGCAAGTTTTGATGCTACCACTGCTATATATGAGAATGTTGGTGATGAGTATGAATGCGTCTCCACTTTAGAGGTGCTATTTAATTCATGAATTCTTTCTGTTCTTCTTCCTGTTTGTGTGGGGATAGGTTTATTTCCATTATGAATATTTTGCAAGAATTTTATAACTGGTAAAGAGATGGTGTCTTTTTCTGCCTTTGGTGTTCTTCTGAAAGTTTTTTACTTCATTTTATCTGATATTTCACGTTTATTCTTCATGTGTTAAGAGTTGTCGAGGCGTCTAGAGCTTGTTTGATTTGGCTTGAGTGATGCTTTGACTTCCAGGGTCATGAAAATGAGGTGAAAAGTGTCTCCTGGAATGCGTCTGGCTCATTGCTTGCTACCTGTGGGCGAGACAAATCTGTTTGGATATGGGAAATGTCACCGGGTAACGATTTCGAGTGTGTGGCTGTCTTGCAAGGACACACGCAAGATGTTAAAATGGTCAAATGGCATCCTCATATGGATATTCTGTTTTCATGTAGCTATGATAACTCCATTAAGGTACTTATACTATTTTAAGTTGAAACAAAGATTAAAAAAAATATTTGTTTGGACCACCATAGAGAGACTGTTGTATTTACACTCGATAGCTTGCTATCAAATACATGATGCAACTGATGGTTTTATTTTCACTCTATAATTTACTTTGTGGTTTTATAACATCCATAAAATTTGTTCCAGATTTGGGCGGATGATGGGGTTGATGATTGGCGATGTGTCGAAACATTAACAGAAGCTAACAAGTACTGCCTCAAGTTGTTTTAATTGCTCAACTTTCCTTAGATGCTTGCAATTTATAAATTCACCCTTTGTCAAAATAAAAAGAAAATATTTGAAAACAGTAAAGCATCTTTAAGCATGTGTTAGATTGTATCTTTTTGAGAGCTTCTGATATTACCTTGTTATGTTAAACCACGAGTGTCTATCATATTAAAGTAAACTAGTTTAGAAGTCCGATGCTTAAAGCTTAATTCTGAAATGTGTCTCCTCATTTTGTTTCTTTGCTTTTGTAGGTCCAATTCTTTTATTTTATTTGTATGTTTTGACCTTTTGATTATTTATCTCTTTCTATTAGCAAATATTGTAAAATGCTTCTCAGAGATGAATAAACATAGAAATTTTTAAAATAGGTTGTATTATTGGTTGATAAAATGCTGCTGCTTTGTTGGTGTTGATAAATGCTCTTCAGCAAGATCTTAGATGTTCCGTCAGTTACTGTAAGAGAAAGGTGATAAGTGAATGTGGATGAGATCTTTCTGTCAATTGGTTTCAAGTGATCTCATTGTTTTAAATAGCTATTATGAATGCCATCCATCCAGTGTCAATGTCCTATGCGGAAAAGCTTTGTCCAAGTGAATACAACGACCTTGAATTCAAGTGCAGTATTATTATTTATCCGTGTTATAATAAATATGTGTTAATTTTATCTGATCTCATAGTTCATAGAGCTTTCTAAATTGCAGTTCTTGTCATATGATTCAAATTATTTTTTCCTTGTTAAATGACCTTTTTTCTTTACCCCCTTTGTTGACATCTTATTCAATGCTTTGGTTCTGTAGTGGACATACAGCTACTGTCTGGGCCCTCTCTTTCAATGCCACTGGAGACAGAATGGTTACTTGCAGGTATGCAAGTCCTTGTCTCTCTCTTGTTCCTTTCACCATTTTTGTTTGTGTTATAAATTTTTCCTGTATACTTTTTGGCCCACTGATTTGTTTGGGTACATTTGTCTAAAATTCTGAGAGGATTTGTAATTCTAGTAGTTGATTTTTTTCAGTGATGATCTTTCTTTAAAGATTTGGGGTGCTGATGTTACAAAAATGCAGTCTGGTGATCTTTATGAACCATGGTGAGCAATATGCCATTTAATTTCTCTTGATGAGTTTTTGCAGAACAATTTGCTGCTTTGCTATCTTTTAGAAAATGATATCACAGTTGTTGCTATGAGTATGACAAGTGCATCGTAATCTTTCCAAGACAGCCTATTCTCAGTTTTTATTTTTGTTGAGTCTGTAGTCTCATTGACTTTTTTAAAGCTGAGTAACAGGTAAAAACTACTGAGAATGAAACGAATTCAGGATGGTTGTAGGGTAATATGGCATACTCCTTCACTTCTCTAGATCTGAAAATGAAGATGCCTGTCAACTTCTTCTTGTTGAATTTTTTTTTAAACGTTTTTCTTTTTCTTCTGAGGGTGGTGTGGGGGCTGCCTGTGTACCTGTATTCTGTAATTCCTTGGTGCAAGATATGTGTGTTTCAACCTAGGATACCCATGATACTGATGAACAGTTTCTCTGCTTGCAAATGTAAGAACTGAAAAATAGCCCTTTGAATAGTGGCCTTCTGGGTCATTTACTGGTGTAGACAGTGATTTTATTTTATTCAATTGTGACACTTGTAGGATCTTTATGTATTTTAGAAGGCTTAAGCATCAATTTGACCACTAAACTTATGCCTTTTCTTTTAATTTAATCACTGAACTTCTAATTGAGTCAATTCCATCATTTTACTTTGCTGGAATGGTCAATTTGATTATTGAACTTTTAATGAGTCAATTTAACCATTTTACTTTTGGGGGAATGCTCAATTTGAACATTGAACATTTACTTTAAGCTTTTTTTTTTTTTTGTTTTCAATTAATTTTACTAAAAGGTGAAATTATGTTCACAATATTCTTATGACTATATTCTATTTGCATCTCGTTTAACTTTTGTTATGATCCCCCCCCTTTTTTTTTTAAAGTTTGATTTAACTTATTTTTTGCTTAAAAAGTTAGTTTTTAATAAAATTTTAATTAATTTAAAAGTAAATCATTTTTTTCAACCTTAAAAAAAAAAGAACATTAAATTCCTAAAATTAAATAATAAAAAAATTTTGCTTTAAAAAATAAAATATTTTTTTCAACCTTAAAAAAATAAGAACATTATGTTGAATCATAATTTCAACTTTTATTAAAATTAAAAAATAAAAAATTCAAAAAAAAGAGCTTAAATTAGAAGTTCAGTGGTCAAATTGACCATTCCAACAAAGTAAAATGGTTAAATTAACTCGATTAAAAGTTTAGTGGTTAAATTGAAAAAAAGGTACAAGTTAGTGGCTAAATTGATACTTAAGCCAATTTTAGAATAGAGTTCCTGTCTGTGCTGTTGCTTGCCCTTGGTTATATCAGAATAAAGGATTAGATATGAACCATAATGACGATTTAAGAAGTTTTTACTTTTAATGTCATTGAAGTGCACAGTAGAACGTCTGTCTTTGATTTTCACACCATTTTTTTTTTTACCCTCAGTCTCTTGCCTTTTGAACAAATGGAATTTCTACTAATGGGGAGGAATAACTTAATGGTTTTACAATTTATTATGTATATAGCAAAATGATGTTTGCTCACTTCTGCTTTTCCTTGTTTTGCAAGGTAATAAAATCTCAACGTGCCAACTAATAAGAGCATTTCCATTCTTTCTTGTCAGGAGACATATTTGTTCTCTTTCCGGATATCATGATAGAACAATATTTTCAGTGGATTGGTCAAGGTAGTGAAAGATTTCCATCTTATTGTGATTGTTCTTATGTTTACCTGTGGTATCCATTTCCTCGTGTTTTTTTTGGCACTCAAATTTCCTTGTGATAAATATTTTGCAACTTATTTACTTTACCTTTTTCTCTTGCTTAATTTTAGTTACATAATTTCTAGGATCAGGAATGGTTGATTCTTGTGTGGTAAACTACATCGTGTCTCTAGATGCTTGGGCTCTGATTTAATCATGCTGAGAGAATGGTGCTCCATTTTTTTTTTCTCCTTTTGACACACTTAGTGAATTGGTTGATTTCAACTTTAATATTCCGTAACAATTTGTAGAACCTTCTGGTCTATTGACTGATGGACCTTCTATGCCCCTTCCCATGAGAGAACTGAGGGAAAAATATCATTACTAACTCCATTGATATTCTCTCCTTATGTGACATAATTTTTAACACTCTTTTTTCATTAATATTTTAGAGAGGGAATAATTGCTAGTGGAGCAGCTGATGATGCTGTGCGTTTATTTGTTGAAAATGAAGATGGTCAGGTAATTTCCTACTGTTCTTCATATATTCTTTTTGGCATTCAAGTTCACTTCGGCTGCATGTGGTTGATCTCCTTTCTTTGAGTTCCTTTGCGGATATTTTTCCTCTGTACTTTTCTCCTCGATCCAAAGCAATAAAAATTATGTGTCTAAATAACAACTTTTTCGTAGTTATTAAACTATCATAATATCATTTGCATGTATGTTTCTAAAGTGACTCTTATGATGAGGAAGTAGATTCCCTAGGTTGCCATACAGATTGTTCAATAATAGAATGCTCCAAGTGCATTGTGATCATAAACCACCTAATTAATTGGCAGTTGCGGAATGTTCTTTGAACAACTTCATGCATTTAAAAGCTGAAGATTTGTGCTTACACATTGTAGTTCATCCATATTATTGGATGATTGTTCCCTTATTGCAGCTCTGGTCTCTATTTCTTCCCATTGTTATTTCTATTCCTTTGTTCTCAAAGTGACATATAAAGATGATATGAATACATGTTACATTGTAATGTGAAAATAATATGTGAACCTTCTCCTTTTATAGCTTACTGCTTAATTTGTAACGTTTTTTGGTCTGCGTTTTATTAGGTTGATGGACCTATGTATAGTTTGCTTCTAAAGAAGGACAAGGCTCATGAAATGGATGTAAATCATGTACAATGGAGTTCTGCGGTAAGTGCAACATTAGATACAATCTCTCAGACACTATAGTAGAGAGGAATTCATCTTATTGTCCCCTATCATTTAGTCATTAATAGTTTTTATGATCTAAAGGCTTTGGTTCATTCTTAATAAGTTGGAGTTGCTTGACGCAGCGGAATTTACACGAGAGACTAGTTAGCGTACTAGTCCAAACGAGAAAACGTTCAAATCCTTGAACAA
>JAOXNR010000405.1:0-41914 GCA_028571225.1 Parsonsia alboflavescens
TAAAGAAGAGCTAAGAGAGGAAAAAGGCCAAGGGGTGAGCACATTAGAGTGAAGAAAAAGCCAATCTAAGAGTGACACAAGAGTGGTGAGAGGTTATACACAATTTTTGTTTCAGCAAGTTGACTACAAGATCCATTATGTCAAAAGAAGCAGCAAGTGCATCAATTGCATCTAATGTGAGAGAGGATAATGCTGTCGTGTCTGCTATAAATGAAGTCTTACAAAGGATGTCCTTGGAGCTGGGTCAATTAGAAAAGACATGGGAACCATGAGACAAGATCTTAGTACAAAGATCAATAGAGTTGAAGAGAGGGTGAACACATTTGACACTCCACCAGCCATCAATTGAGCTGCCACAAATTTTCAATTTCAGCAAGGAGGCAGGGGTAGAGAAGGAGATGAGCAAAGGGTACAACCAAGAGAAAGAGTTCTCCAACAACAATCTGATGAGGAAGAAACCGAGGCTCAAGTTGAAGGACAATTAGATGAATTTGGTCCTAAACAAGTGAAGCAAGTTCTTAGTAAATTCTATTCAAGATGTTTGATACAAGGATATTCTTGTAGTGTCATAGTGGATAGTGGTAGTTGTGTGAATGTTGCAAGTTCATACTTGGTTAAAAAGATGAAATTGCCATGCCTAGACCATCCTAAACCTTACAAGCTTCAAGGGTCAAATGATAGTGGTGAAGAGAAGGTTGACAAACAAGTAAGGATCTCGTTCTCTATGGGTAAATATCATGATGAGGAGCTTTGTGATGTAATACCTATGCAAGCAACACATTTGTTACTTGGTAGACCATGGCAATATGATAGAAAAGTGATATATGATGGTTACAAGAGCAAGCATACGCTGGAATTTGAAGGTAGAAAGATACATTTGAACAATTTAAAACTTCATGAAGCATACATGGATCAAAGGAAAATTCTTGAGAGAATGAAAGAATTTTATCAAGAAATAGAAAAGCTGGACAGAAATGAAGAAAAACCGAGGGAAAGAACTAAGAAGGAGAGCACTGAAAAATCTGGACAGAAAGAAAGTTAAAAGATGGAGAGAAAAACCGAAAAGAAGAGTGGTGAGAAAAACAAAAAATTTTGGACAGAAAAGAGAATGGAAAGAACAAGAGAGAAAATGAGAGAGAAGAGAAAGAAGATCTTGAGAGAAGAGAAAAAGAGATTGGGAGAGAACTTGAGATGAAAAAGGACATTGTGATTGAAAAAGAAATGAGTGCAGAAAATGAAGAATTTCATGTGGAATATAAAGAAAAGAGAGTGATTTGATCTTTTAGATGAACAAGGAGATTTCAAAACCCATTTCTAACATTGACCACTGTTTTTCTAGTGTTCTTGTGCCAAAATTTCAGGTGCTTGAAGGACTAAACAAATTGAAAGAAGGCAAGGACAAGAAGATGATAAGTGAGATGTTAAAGCGGTACACTGTTATCTCTACACTTGGTGATAGAATATTGAAATTTGAAGATGAAAACATGAATTCTAAGGCTAAGTATGATTGTGGAATTGCTTGTGATGTTCATGAGCAAGTTGCTATTTGTGAATTTCTTGGGCATGATGATCGCGTGATTAGAGAAAACATGTCTTCTACTTCTATGATTCTTGTGATAGCTTTTATGGATTTTGAAGTTGTTAAGGAATCATGTGTGCAGAAATTTGATTGCAAAATTAAGAATGAAGCATGTGGAAGAAATTTGAATGTCTCTAAGAGCTTCTTGAATGATATGCTACATCTAAAGCTTGTTAGGGAATCAATTGTGAAAGAGCAAGCTTGTGACTATGTGCTTAATGTTTCTAAACAAGTTACACATAATCAATTCGTCAAGCATATTAATTCTTTAATTGGAGATAAAGCTTTGTTTATGCCTAAGGTTTGTATGAGTGAATTGTTGATACTTGATATTCATGAGACCTCAGAAGATGTTCTTTTTATGTGCTTAATTGTTCCAAACAAGAAGAATTCTTTAAGTTGTTGAATCTTGAGAGTCATGAAGTTGAATTTGTGAGATATGATAGTCCTAGAATCTTGGATATATTGTTTAGAAAACATGTGTTAGAACTACATATGAAAAGGAAGCCTATGCTCATTGTTGAATATTTGTTGAATTCCCGTGAAAGAATATGTCAATGTCATGATGAGAATTTGATCTTTAGTGATGTTGAAAGGCTTAATGTTGATAAAAACAACAAGATAACTATGAACTTAATCTCTATTTGGCATGTTTGGAGGAACTACTTGGTGATATGGTTTATATTTTGTGCCATGAATAGAGATAGGATGAGATTTAAGAAGATTATGAAAAATTCCCTGTTTTTCAGTGAGTACAATGCTATCCATCTTGATGATAAATTGAATTCTAGCATATGTGAGAGCTATGTTCTTATTCCTTTTATACATATGTTTAATGCTTTTGATGGAGGACATGTATATGCTATGCTAAGCGAATATTACTTAAGTTTAATGAATATGAATTCAAGGTTTAGAGAACCTTCATATCATCGCTTATGGGGTCATAGACCAATGGGAAATATGTCTTGTGCTTTAAATGATAGGACCTTATTTCTTTTTTGTTCTAAGAAGCTTGTATTCTTTGTCTATAATGCTTTTTGTAATGAGCTTAATGAAGGTGAGAAGAAATACATACCTATCAAAGAAAGACCACCACCTTTAAAGAAGGGAATGGTAAGACATTATCAAATTCTAACTTCCATGAAGAAGACGTTGGAGTTAATTGGTAAGTATTCTTTTAAATCTTCAATCCATGACAATGATCATTTTCTTTTTGATGTAGGACTCAAAGATTTGAGGTTGAATCCTTTTGAGCTATGGGGGAATGATGGAGATCAATTAGCATGCATGGCATGGGATAATTCATGGAAGATCTCATATGAAGATACTTATGGAATAAAGGAGTTTATGTACAAGAGCTTGTATTTCAAATACAAGGTTGGAAGATCAAGAATGAAGAAAGATTTGTTGGAGATTGAAGATGATATTAATAATGATTAAGATTTCTTGTACAAAGATCAATATTTCAAGTATACGCATGGAACTTGAATTGAAAGAACAAGGTTGGAAATTGAATGAACAAGGATAAAACTTTCAGCAAATGTGTGGAGACAATGCTAGACTTTGCTACAATGTTTCAAGCACAACCGTCAATGGAGGATGAATTAAGGAAAGAGATTAACTTGTGGATGACAGAAAACATCAAGGAGGAGTGATCAAGCAAGAAATCAAGCCATTTGCAGCGTTGGAAGTTTGGCTACATGAGCTGGACAGTTGGTGAAAAACTGCCAGAATTTTCGTATTTTAGTCCTCTGTTTTATAGTCTTAGTTATCTTGAATTTAGTTGGACTTTTCCACTTATTGTTAGTTGCCATCTTTATTTTCTAAGCTAGCTTAAGAGGAATAATTAAGTCCCTAATAATGTATGGGGCTAAGCCTATAAATAGTCCAGCATTTGTCTTGCATTAGAACAATTAACTTGACAAACACTTTTCAGAAATTTGATTGAATTCCAAATGGATTCAAATGTTTCCTTGATCGAGAGTTCACTTAGGCTCTTCTAGTTTTCTTGGTCAAACTTTATGGTTTATCAATACTTGGCTAGGGTAATTGATTTGGGTTGAAGAAATCCAAACAAATAGATCATATTGGAAGACAATTATGGTCATTAGTCACTAATGTGAATCTCTTGCTGAAGTCTTGGGCAAAATTTCAGATTATGAGTGACCTTGGGTTTGGATAGATGGATGTTGAAATTCCAGCCATAATTCAAGAATTCACATCGACAACTACTGTAAGGAGAAGAAGATCAATCTACCAATTATGGGATTCATGGACTATGTCATCATATCGTGGGATCATCTTGTAATTGCCAAGAGGAGGCAAGAGGTGCCACCCATAGAGACATGGGAAGAGGCGAAGAGGAACCTAAGGAAGAGATTGTGCCAAAGCACTATCAAAGGGATATTCACCACAAAATACAAACCCCTACTCAAGGAGCAAAGAGTGTGGATGCCTACTACAAGGAAATGGAGATAGCCATGATAAGGAGCAATCTTGTGGGAGAGGAAGAAGAACCTTCAATGGCTAGGTTTCTCAATAGAGTGAACAAGGAAATTGGAGATACCCTTGAGTTGCAACATTCTGATGACTTGGAGGAGATGGTACAAAAGGAAATCAAAATTGAATGGAAAATCAAGAATTGGAAAGCAACTTATGGAAAATCCTATAGCAACACCAGTTATGGGAACTCATCTACCAAGGCTACAAGTTCATGGCCCAAGAAGGAGCAAGGAGTGACCAAGGCTCCAACCAAAGAAGAAGTCCCAAAGCCTAAAGTTGGTGAGATGAAAGCTCCACAAGGTGATAAAGGCAAAATGACACAATCAATTTATAAATCTAGAAATCAAATGCTTTAAATGACAAGTTTATGGACACATGTCTCCTCAATGTCCTAAAAAGAGAACTACTATTATGGATAGAGGCCTTATTGAGTCATCTAGTGAGAAGGAGGATAGTGGGGAAGTTGACATGGATTGTGGAGGGGATGTTGATGATGAGGGTGACCCTAGTGAAGGGATTCTTGGGGGTCAATTGAACATAGTGATTAGGAGAGTCCTTAGTACTCAAGCTAAGGATAAAGATAAGTTGTAAAAGGAAAATTTGTTTCATTCAGGATGCATGATTAAGGGAAATTTGTGTAGCCTCATTGTGGATAGTGATAGTTGTGTCAATGTTGTGGGAGGGTATGTGGTGGATAGGTTGAAGTTTCATTGTATTGATCATCCAAAGCCATATAGGTTGCAATGGCTCAATGATAGTGGGGAGGTCAAGGTTTAGGAACAAGTGAGAATAGCTTTCCCAATGAGGAAGTATAGTGATGAGATCCTTTGTGATGTGTGATGTGGTTCCTATAGAAGCTACCCACCTACTTCTTGGAAGACCTTGGCAATATGATTTAAAGGTCACATTTGATGGAAAAACGAGTACACTCTTTAGTTTGAAGGGAAGCGAGTTCACTTGAACTCCTTGAAACCACATGAAGTTTACCTTGATCAAAAGAGATTGCTTGAAAAGATGAGAGAGTACTATGAGGGAAGAGAAAAGAGAAAGACAAAAGAGAGTACAGAGAGCTCGAGAGAGAAGGAAAAAGAAAAGGAGAGATCAAAAGAAATTGAGTGGAAAAAGAGAGAAGAAGAAAACAAGAGTGAAAAGAAAGTGAGCTTCTATGCAAATGAAAGAGAGGAGAAGAGTGCATTATTCGGCTATAAGAATATGGTTGTTCTTATGTACAAACACTCTTCAAACTCTAATGCTATTGATGCTAACAATTCTTCTTCTAGTCTTGTTTCTCCTCTTTTGCAACAGTATAAAGATCTTTTTCTAGAAGAATTGCCACTTGAGTTGCCACCTATGGGAGGATTTGAGCATCGAATTGATCTCATTCTCGGAGCTCCACTTCCCAACGAGGTGGCCTATAGAACAAATCTAGAGGAGACAAAGGAGCATTAGCTTCATATGAAAAGAGATGTAGTGAAAGTGTGCGAAAATTACATTGTTTGTAAGAAGGCCAAATCTACTCTTAAACCGCATGGTCTATATGTGCCTTGGGAAGATGTAACTATGGATTTTGTGCTAGGATTGCCCAGGACTAAGAGGAGTAAAGATTCAATTCTTGTGGTAGTTCATAGATTTTCAAAGATGGCTCACTCCATTGCATGCTCTAAAGTTGATGATACTCACAATGTGGCCAACTTGTTCTTCAAAAAAATTGTTAGATTGCATGGCATTCTAAAAACCATTGTGAGTGATAGAGAAACAATGTTTTTATGTTTCTTTAGGAAAGTCCTTTGGGAGAAATTGGGAAACAAATTGTTTGTTTCTACTACTTGTCATCCTCAAACGGATGGCCTAACGCAAGTAGTTAATAGGACTTTGGGTACTATGCTTAAGGGCATCATCAAAAGGAATTTGAAGTCTTGGGAAGATTGCTTACCATTCATTGAATTTTCTTATAATAGATGCGTGCATTCTTCTACTCACTTTTCTCCTTTTGAATTGGTGCATGGTTTTAATCCTTTAACTCCACTAACTTTAACCCCTTTACCTTTCAGTGAAGTACATAGTCTAGATGGCAAGAGGAATGCGGATTTGGTGAAGCAAATGCATGAACAAGCTAGGGAGAACATCCAATTGTAAAACCAATGCTATACCTAGCAACACAACAAAGGTAGAAGCCCTATGAGATTTGCGATGGGAGATTGGGTGTGGATTCACCAAAGGAAAGAAATATTTGAACAAGCTAGGAGGACTAAACTTGATTGAAGAGGAGATGCTCCCTTCCAAATCATTGAGAAGATAAATGACAATGCCCAAAAAGTTGATCTTCAAGGTAAATATCAAGTTAGTTCAACTTTTAATGTTAGTGATCTCTCTCCTTTTGATAGAGATGATCAAGATTTGAGGATGAATCCATTTCAAGAAAGGGGGAATAATAGAGATCAAGCTCCAACAATGCCTCTAGGACCTATTACAAGAGCAAGGGCAGGATGAAGAGGTCATTGGTGGCATTCATACAAAATCAAGAGGAATTACTTGACTTTAAAGTCATCATCAAGGAGACAAAGCTTGATGAAGAATAAACAAGGAAGGATTACAGTTTATGGAAGATTCAAGGCCTTGAGGATGATGATGGGAGGTTTCTAAATGAAGAACAAGTCATTGGGGACCTTCGAGGCCAAGTTTGGAAGCCTAGGAAGGATTGGAATGAAGTTGGCACGGACCAAAATGAAGAGGGCACGAGTTGGTGAGGCAAAATTCAAGAAGGTGCAACTGAGGCATGCAAACCATGAAATCCAGCACTGTGACTTACCCATCTTGGGCCGGATCAATGAGCTAGATGCCCTCTGCCCAATTTCTAGTGACGAGCCGACACTTCTTTTCTGTGCTTTCCAGTTCCAACCGATGATGGATCATGATGTTCCCGAATCACTTAACGAGATGTTTTTCCTAATTTTTATTGACTTTTCGTCATTCTTTTAAGGTCTTTTAAAAATTTGGAAGACTTAATTAGGAATTCTTACTACCTAGATTGTAAATATTCTCTTATTTGTAATTTGAAGACAACTTTTAGACAAACACTATTCCATTGGAAGCTAGATAAGAAGAACCAGAAGAAGAGCCATAGGGAAAATAGAGATCAGGAACCAATATGCAATTACTATATCAAGACTAGCCACCTAGAAAGAGATTGTAGGAAAAAGAACAACCAGTGCTACACTTGTGGAGGAAGTGATTACATAGCCCCTGATTTTCCTAAGAGAAAGAGCCTCCCAAAACCATTCCTAGCTGAAGACAAACCTTCTCCATCCACCTCCGAAAGTAACTATGGCAGGAAGCCATAGGTTAAGGCCAAATTCTATGCCTTGGATGAAGAAATGGTGGAGGAAGGAACCCAAGTGGTTAGAGGTAAGATTTTACCACAAGTTTTGAAGGTATCACCTGGTTTGATCCTGGTGCATCACATTCTTTCATTATTTCTAAATTCTTATCAACTCGTGATTTGCATCCTGCTTGTTTGAGTTATGTCATGAGAGTTACTACAAATATAGGGCAAACCAAATGACTTGTATTGCATGCCCTAAGACTAGGACCGTAATTAGAGGTCAAGAGTTGCTGGGAGATTTAATAATCTTACACTTCCAAGGATGAGATGTGATTTCAATGATGGATTTGTTAACTCGGAATTATGAATAAATAGAATTTAGGAATAAGAAAATCCGGTTTGATAAGACAGGTTGTCCTAGAGTTTATCTTTTGTGGTGATCAGACTAAGGAAGAAGAATGGATAGTATCTAATATCTGGGTTAAGATGTGTCTTAGTAAAGGAAGTTAGAAATCCCTAGCGTACCTAATAAATCAGAAAGCAATAAATTAAACATCAAGATGGTACCTTGTGAGTATGAATTGATTTTAGGTTAATGAATAGCTTGACCCTAAAGAACAAATATCCCTTACCCATGAATAATGAATTATTTGATCAACTGAATAGAGTTAATTACTTCTCTAAGGTTGGATCTTATTTTATAATGTTACCAAATCTAGATTTGAGAGTTAGGCACTCATAAAACAGCATTCAACACCTGCTATGGGCACTATGAAATTGTCATAATGCCCTTTGGTCTGACTAATACCCTTGTTTTTTTCATGGACCTCATGCAAAGAATCTTTTGACCTTTCCTAGATAAGTTTGTACTAATCTTCGTCGATGATATACTTGTATGTTCTGAATTCCATGAAGAACATGAGGATCACCCTAGTACAATTTTGCAAATCTTGTGTGAACACAAGGTGAAGGCAAAATCCAATTAAGTCTGGATTGTGGAAGAGAGAAATTATGTTTTCGGGCCATGTGACAACCTGAGATGGAATTATTATGGATCCTTTTAGGATTTAAACCTTCATGAAGATGAAAATCCCTATCACTCCCACTTAAATTTAGAGATTAGTAGAACTCGTTAACTTATATCCTTAATTTATCCAGAAAAGTTTCCCCATTAACCAATTTGACCTGGGAAAGAGTAACCTATTGTTAGAGTATGAGAGGAATTTCCATGACCTTAAGAATCCTTTGAGAACATCAACAGAGTTAGTAATTCTTATGGAAAGTTATACTTAGTGCTGAGAATCTTGCTCTTGATTAGCTAGACTCGACATGAATATCAAACTTTGACCCAGACAATTACTAGGTATGAGGCTTGAAAGTATATTAACCTGATGCCATTTCTCAAAAGTGAACTAATATCTACACAAGAGTGATTCTAAAAACAACCCAAGCTAAATTGTTTGATGAGTGAAGAGTTCAATGAAGAATTGAAAAAAACAGAGAATGCTCTCAAATCTCAAAATATATTGATTAAACTGATTGTCTAGAATAATACAAACTAGCCTTGTTTATAACCATTATAAGATACCTAATTGAATTAAAAAAATAATAAAATATTAACTAAAAACACTCTAGAATAATCTTCTAACTAAATTCGGAAAACAAATAATTAAAGGACTCAATTTAAAATAACTAAAACTAAGATGTCAAAGTCAAAATTAGATTCAACTTGACAAATTAAGCAAACTTTAATTTCCAATCGATGGTGGAGAAGAGACCAATGTTGCATTTGTTTTATCTAGGGCCTATGAACTTGGACCGGCATCGGTTGCTGGTTTGTCTCTTGCATTCTTTGTTTTGACCCTTGCTTTGGAGATTGATCGTGGCCGGTTTACTCACTAGGAAAGAGATCGGTACTTCTCTAGAATTTGATTTAAAAGATGGGAGATAATTTGTTGAAGAACAGGCACATCCTGCAAGCTGATGGTCAGGCACCGGTGGTTGACCAGCGCCGGCTATCAAGCCCGGCAGTGCACCAGTCTTCTCTCGAATTTTGCTAATCTGTTGTCCGTTTCCTTCCCGTTTCACTCCAAACTCAGTGTCCAAACTTTCTTCTGTATAAGATAATGTTTTATTTATTTAGAAGTCATCTCTAATAGTCTTTGGAGCTTCAAATTCAAGTTCAACTTCTTGTTTTTTGACAAATTGAATCATCAACTGTCATAGTTTGTTTGCCCTCGAACGAGTTATCGGACATTAATTAACCCTTGGTATGCCATCTCTACAATTCCCCCTCTCCTAAAAAATGTTCATCCTTGAATCTCGATCATCGGCATCAATAGGAGAAAGATCATTAACATTAAATGTGGCACTAACATTATACTCACCTAGGAGATTGATTTTGTTAGCATTGTCATTGATTGTCTCAAAAACATGAAAATGACCATCTCCTAGAGGATCCAACTTCAACTTGCCAAGATTGGCCAAGATTGGAAAATCTTTCTTTACGGAAACTCAACCTCCAACATTGAAACTTGTAGGATGCTTTCTTCTATTATGTTAAGCCATATATCTCTTTGATTGCTCCTCAATATTCGCCCTTGCTTTTAGCATGAATACTTGTAATCAAATCTTCCCTTTCCTTTCCATCTAAACTTGTTTGTTCATTGATTGGTACAGGAACAAGATCTAATGGAGTTAATGGATTGAAACTATAAACCAATTCAAAAAGTGAATAATGAGTAGTAGAATGCACATAGCGATTATATGCAAATTCAATAAATGGCATGCATTCTTCCTATGATTTCAAATTCTTTTTCATCACAGATCTAAGTAAAGTTCCTAATGTCCTATTAACAACTTCAATTTCACCATCTGTTTGTTGATGACAAGTAGTAGAAAATAGCAATTTAGTATCCAACATTTCCCACGAAACACCAAAAATGTCTCATCAAAAAGTTAGCATGAACATCACTAACAATACCCTTAGGAATTAAATGCGAATGCTCAACTGCTTTGAAAAATAAATCAACCGCATGAGTTGCATAATCAATTTTATTACATGGAATGAAATGTGCCATTTTGGAAAACCCATCCACAACCACAAATATGGAATCTACACCTCTTTTAGATTTAGGCAATCCTAATATAAAATCCATAGAATATCAATCCAAAGTGCATGAGGAATTGGTAGAGGCATGTATAAACCATGAGGATGAACTTTAGATTTAGCTTCTCCATATGCATGCAATGCAATTAGAACAAATCTTTATAACATCCTTTTCATATAAGGCCAAAAGAAATGCTACTTGAACATATCCAAAGTCTTGGTAATGCCAAAATGTCTCATTAAACCACCGTCATGAGATTCAATGACCAACAATTTCCTCAAAGAATATTTAGGGATACAAAGTTTATTTACTCTAAACAAAACCCTTCATGCTTATAAAATTTCTCAACAACCCCATATTCACATGCAAGAAAAACATCCTTAAAATTTTCATCATTCATATTAAATTCCATAATATGCTCAAAACCCAACAATTTAGCATTTAGAGTAGAGATTAAGGCATACCTCCTTGACAAAACATCAGCTACTATATTCTGCTTACCTTGCTTCTATTAAATTACATATGGAAAAATCTCAATAAAATCCACCCACTTGGCATATCTGTTACTTAGCTTAGCTTGACCTTTCAAATGCTTCAAAGACTCATGATCAATATGAATAACAAACTCACGAGGCCAAAGACACTGGTGCCAAGTATGTAAAGCTCTAACCAATGCATATAATTCTTTATCATAAGTATCTCAAAGATGTTCCATGCAATTTCTCACTAAAGTATGCAATTATCTTAACTTCTTGCATCAAAACAGCCCCAATGCCCAAACCCGATGCATCACATTCAATTTAAAAAACTTTAGCAAACTCGGGTAATACGACAATAAGAGCACAAACAAGATTATCTTTCAACAAATTAAAAGCATCTTCTTAATCATTTTCCCAACGAAAAGCAACATGATTTTTAACAATCTCAATCATTGGAATAGTAATCGTATTAAAATTAGGCACAAATCTTCTATAAAAAGATGCTAAACCATGAAAACTTCTTACTTCACTTATCTTTTTTTTTTGTTGGCGATTCTTATATAACCTTGATCTTTTCTTTATCTGCATGAATTCAATTAGAAGAAACAATATACCCAAGAAAGGAAACTTGCTCTAATCAAACAGACCACTTTTTCAAATTGGCATACAATTGTTCTTCCTTAAGAATTTCACAAACATGCCTTAAATGATTAAGGTGATGATGCATAGACTTACCATTCTTTGATAACATTGATCTTTTCTTCATCTGCATGAATTCAATTAGAAGAAACAATATACTCAAGAAAGGAAACTTGCTCTAATCGAAAAGACCACTTTTTCAAATTGGCATACAATTGTTCTTCCTTAAGAATTTCACAAACATGCCTTAAATGATTAAGGTGATGATGCATAGACTTACTACAAATCAAGATATCATCAAAATACATAACAACAAATTTTCCAATGCAGTAACTCAAAACATGATTCAATCAATGCATAAAAGTTCTTGGTGCATTATTCAAACCAAAAGGCATAACCAAAATTTCATAAAGACCATGTTTTGTTTTAAAAGCAGTTTTCCATTCATTCCATTCCTTCATTCTAATTTCGTGATAGCCACTTTTGATGTCAATTTTGGAAAAGAAAATATTACCACTCAATTCATCAAGCATATCACCAAGTTTAGGAATTGAAAAGTGATACTTTACCATAATCTTATTGATTGCTCACCAATCAATACACAATGTCCAAAACCCATCCTTTTTAGGAACAAGTAGAACAGAGACCAAACAAGAACTTACATTCTCTCTAACATACCGTTGCTCAAGCAACTCCTCTATTTGCTTTTGAATCTCCTTGGTTTCATCAGAATTGGTCATATAGGCTGGTTTATTTGGAAAAGGCACTCCCAGTATGAGATCAATTTGACCCTAAATTCCCTAGAAGTAATCCAGAAGGTAATTCCTCTGAAAACACATCACCAAAATCCTACAAAAGAGAATCAATCAATCTAGGAAAAGAGTGATTACTGTTAGAAATAAAAGCTTCTTTCAACATGAGTAAAGCAAAAGATTGTTGATCCTCACAAGCTCCCACAACCTCTTTTCGTTTTGCATAAAAACTCTTCTTTTCTCTACATTCTTTTCCCTTAATTTTTTTCAACTCTTTTTCCTCAATTTTTCCACTCTCTTTCACTTCTTTTCTTGCCTCTCTACTTTCCTCTCCTTTTGTATAAAATTCTTCCATCTTTGACAGCAATAACTTTTGCTCCTTGTAAACTTCTTAAGGAGTAAGAGGATCCAAATTGAATGTCTTTCCTTCTTTCTCAATTGAGTACTTCTCCTTGTACCTATCATAGATTGCCGTTCCATCAAATTGCCAAAGCCATCCCAATAATAGATGACTTGCTTGCTTGACGCCACATTACAAAGAACTTCATATTCAAATCTCCCAATTGAGAATGGAATTCTTACTTGCTTATTTACCCCTTTACTCCTCCACAATCATTAAATCATTGCGACTGGTAGGGTTTTGGATAAGTGATAAACGGAAGCTCCAATTTATCAACTATGTACTTACCCACATTCACATAACTCCCTTATTGGATCACTCCACAAAGCTTCCTAAATACCTTGCATCTAGCATGAAATAAATTTTCTTTTTGTGGAGATTCTTCATCATCTTCCTTAACTTGCAAAATGAGAGCTCTCATTACTATAAGAGCTAATTGCTCATTATCTTCATAGACTTTATATCTTTCTTGCTCATCCTCGACCTCCTCTTCTTTTTCAACATTGGGCTCTTCCTCTTTTTCATGCTCCAAATCGAGCTCCCCATCTATTATCACCAATGTTCTTTTGTTTGGGCATTCAGCAGTCACATGCCCTCTGCCAGAACATTTAAATCGTTTAGTATTATGAGTTCTATTTTGAGTTGGAAATTTACCTCTCCCCGTTGGTGGATTCTTCATTTCAATTCCCTTGGACTTGTTCATAAAAGATAGCTTGATACCACTTGTTCCTCCCTTTACACAAGAAGATTGTATCTTTGAAGAAAAGCCTCCAAAATTTGAAGAATTTCCTTAAAGCCCAAAACCTAATTTCTATTTCTCCAATTGTTTCTCCAGTTTGATGGACAAATATTGTAATTCTCGAAGATTAGAAATTGTTGCAACCCAACCTTATCACTAATTTCTCTATTCAATCCACTCAAGAATCATGATATGGTTTCTTCCGCATTCTCTTGAATGCTAGCTCTAATCATGATCAACTCCATTATTTAAAGTATTCATCCCTGGACTTGTTTCCTTGGGTGAGAGTCTATAATTTCTTATATAATTCCCTATAATAATAAGGAGGGACAAACCTTGCTCTCAAGACATCTTTCAATTAATCTCAAGAATCAATTTCAGGAAGACCACTCACCTTGATTGATTACCAATTGATTCCATTAAGTGCAGGCATAATCTCAAAATTCCAAAGCTAAAAATTTTTCCTGCTTTTCATCCGAATAACTATACAATGCAAATAAGTACTCCACCCTACTTTCCCATTCAATGTATCCATCGGGATCTTGGTTGCTTAGAAACCTAGATTTCCAACTTGATATTTCCCAAATATCTATCAACCTCTTAATCCCATCTTTCTTCGTCTTCATCAATATACCTTCCTCTTTGAGCATGGTATCTTTATTAGTAACCTTGATTTGCTCTCCTATTAACCTCTTGTGACTCTTCCAATTCTCCAATATGCCTGATGGGGCTCAAAAGTGAACTTTGGGTCACTCCAAAATTGTGATGAGGCCAGTCACTGCAACTTGAGAAAAAAGTAGAGATGGTCATAAGGTGGGTTGTGCCCAGGGAAGAGCTCTGATGCCTGAGTCAGTATTATGAGAGACCAAATGTAATCAATTTTCAAAAAGACTATTCCTTTATCCGTAGACTGATTATGACTGGATTATATAGAAAGAAACCAATTACCTCTTCGATGAGGACTCTGCTTTTACGTAATAGTAGGGAATTAGGATAGTTGTGAGATCACATAGAATCCCGCCAACTGCTCCCAGAATCGTGGAGTTTCCCTTGGTTGGGATATCTTACCATTCACATCTCTATTCAGAGTTGTAAACTCGCTAATCGACCTCTAGATCAACTTGATGACCTGTCCGTGGACGTCGAGGTCTCGACTATCTCTTCTTGGAGGTCGCATCGAATGAATGCAGGCTCATGGAGGATGTTAGGAGTCATGGCATGGAAGATGTATGAGACAAGTTGGGAGTTACCATCTCAAGGGTCGTGATCTGGTGGTACCTCTCTCGAACTCATTTAGGAGGTTGCTGCCCACCTAACCTTGTTGACTTTGTGAGTTTGACTTTCTGGTATTAAAGGTTGGGGCCTTAGGCCCATTTGGGTTGATTTTTGTCTGGGTCCTACTCGTTTATATTGACTTGTCCGGATCATACCCATTTCTCCCATTATTACCCCCCCCCCCCCAACATAGGCCCAACGATCTCAGAGGACGTTGTGCCTAAATTACCGTCTTGAAGTCACGCCATTTCATTCTACACCGGCTAACTTTGGGATACCTTGTCATTCTCATCTCTAGTAGAGAGCTGCAAGCTTGTTAACAACTTTTCATCCTCAGGCGGTGTGTTAGGAGTTCGCACACTTGGTCATTGCATGAAAGGTATATGAGATGGATTGGGAGTTGCCAGGTCATCGGCCGAGGTTCGGTGCTACCTCTTCTGTGCTCATGCTGTAGGTCCATGACCTACGAGGTCGGTGTGGTAGGAGGTCCCTACCCACTTGTTCCTCGGGACTTCAGAGTCTGACTTTCAGGTATTAGGAATTACAAACTCTAAGTTGTGACCCTTGAGAGGTTGTGCCGGAGTGTCATTTATGGAAGGAGATGTGTCCTTTCTGTTTTGGAAAGCTGTTCGCCCGGTTTAAATGTCTAAAGTCAAACTATTTCAGTATTAGGGAGAATTGAAACATTTCCAATTTGGAAAGGTTGTTCCATTTTACTCTAAAAAGTCATTCTGCTTCAACTTTTTGGAGAAACAACCCCTTTAGTTCCATGTAATTGCCCCTCTTTAGCTTTGGAAGGTCAACCAGTTTCAATAACCTAAAGGTTTCCTTATTCTATATAAATCAAAAACCTTCAAAATTTGGGATTAACTTAAACTTTCTCACCGCTTGCAAGAGTTTTGAATTCACAGAAAATTCTTCTTTTAAATTTCTTCTCTTCTTTCTGCTCAGGTATCTAGTAACTCAGGAAAACTTGTTCTTTCACCTTCCAGAATTTTACCGAGTGCGTTTTCTGACATTTCCTTTGAAAAAATTTAATCTGTTCAAACTTTTTCCAGTAAACCCGAGATGTCTACTATGTCAACTTCGACATCTTCTAGGTCTAACACTCCTCCCCTCCATTTTGGAGAAGCGACTCCTTCCCATTCTTTTGCTGATTTGGAGAATAGGGTTTTTTACACACCGTCGATTTTTGTCAAGGCCCCTCCTGTCAAAAGTGAGACCTTCGAGCTTTCTGAAATAGAAGCTCATTCTGTGACCTCCTTTCTCAGGCCCTCTGACATTTTTTACATCACTTGGGAGAAGAAACTAGAAAAAGGCTAGATGGTTACGGCCAGGGAGGATGAGCACCCCTACAGTAAACGCAATGGATGTATAGTCCTTTATTACTGTAGCCTTAGAGGAGGTATCCTTCTACCTTTTCTCCATCCTCTGTTCCTCAACATAGCCTACTTCTGTTGGTAGCTCAACTTGTCCCTGACTCTTTTCGAGCTGTGGTCACCTTTATAACGTCTTGTCAATTGTTTTGAATTCTAGTCTTTTTAGGAGCTTCTTCAAGCTAGGAATTTCCTCAAATGCTAAGGGTGCCTCCAAAGGGTACCTTCAGTCTAACTTCCGTCATCAACTGGTTGATCCTTTCCAGTCCTCTGTTGGGGAGTGGAAGCCTTATTTCTTTTTTTGCCCGTCCTCCAAATCATCTAGTTCGATCTGCATGAACTCTCTAGAGTTTGCTTGATTGATTAGCCTACTGATCCAAACTGTAATGTTCATCTTGGATGATGTGCTCATCACTACCCCAATCTAGCCTAAAACTTTCCTTCGTCCTGTTGGGCTTAGAACACGACCTCCCTTCAGTCAAGGTTGCTTTGGGGATATCCCCTTTCGGTAAGGAGCATTTTTGTCTCTGAATAAATTTTGCTTTTAACTGCTCATGATTTTATACTAACAGCTCTCTCTTTTTTATCTTGGCAGAACTGACGGCCCCATCATGGATCTTTAAGTTTGCACCTCCTCAAGCTCCTTCTAGTGGAGCTCGGGGCACTGCTGGTGATTATTCTACTATAGCACCTACTACCAAAATTCCCTGTTTGCCAGGGTAGGGGGGAGATCTATTGTGGTCGAGAGGACTTAGGGTCCTTCTTAACGGAGCTCGGCGGCCACTGGGATGCCGCCTTCTGACAGGCCTATCAAGATTTCGACCTCCTCCTTTTCACCTTGTTCTCAGCCTGTGCAAAGAAGGTCCCTTCAAGCTCTTTTGGGAAGGGGAAGGCCCCAATGACCTCAGGGCCCAAGCTAACATTTCAGGGTTGCACCACCGAGGAGGTTGGTATTACTTTGACGAGGTTGGGGAACGATGCCCGGGCCATTCACACTGTTAAGAGGAGTGCGAGAAGGGTCCCTGATCCTGCCATGGAGTCTTCTGATCCCTTCTACAATGGCCCCACTCCCAGTCCTTCCTGATGGAGTCCTTCCAAGAAATCCACCGGCAACTAACTGATGAGGAGCTTGACAGGTTCACCACCTCTCTCCAGACCACAGTAAGTTCCTGCGACCTTTCATGAATTTTAAATTCGTCTTTTTTATTCTGATTTTGACGCTGACCTTTTTTCCTTTCTTATTTGTAGAATCATATCTTCCAACTTGAGAGCCTGAGGAGGCAGGCCAAGAAGGCCAAAAAGGATCGATAGTTTACCTTCCTCATTGACGAGCTCCAGGATTCCAAGGCCTGCCTGGAGAAGGAATATGCTGAGCTTGTGGTTTCTTCTAGGGAGGCCAATGCCTTTGTTGACAGATCAGCCAGACTTCTCTTCGAGTGCAGAAAGGAGATTGATGAAATCAGAGCCAATGGCCCAGCCATGTCTGAGACTCTAGAGGCAGCTCATAAGAGGAATTTGGAACTAATCGATTTCAGCAACTAGCAAAAGGAGCGCGTTAAGGAGCCTCAGGCCAAACTAGAGGACTTCCAAGGCCTTTGTGATGAAAAAGGAAACCTGAGCATGGAGAAGCTTGAGGAGACCCTTGCCTTCCAATGTGGAGACTCTGATGCGACCATGACCAAATATGATGGGGTTATACATAGAAGTGGTGGACAAGTATAGAGCACCCTATCCTGAGATGAGGACTGATCTTGAGCAAAACACTCAACTTTCCAGAGCTGGTCACTCCTCTTCCTTGGGAGGAAGGCAATCTGAATCAAGCTTCTCAAGAGAAGGTCGCTACAGCCGAGGTCCTAGCTCAAGTTGGTCAATCTTCTGAGGGCATTTCTAGGAAGAGAAAAGAGCTTGTGGAGGCAGCCCCGGAAGTCGAGGTCACCGAGAGAAAGGTCTTGGATGTCACTCCTCAACCCATGATATCTCCTGAAGGTACACCCATGTTTTGTCATGTTCGTTCCATTAAATTTATCCTCGCCTCATGCGTACTTATTTTGGAAGAGGTACTTGACCTTTTCTATTTCACTTGTCCATCTCTTATGTAGCCTTTTTATTTGACCACATTGTCTTCTGTTTTGCTGGCCCTTCTAGCGATGCCAGGGAGGAGACAACTACTGAAGAAGGGGTTCCCCCAAGCAACTCTGAGCCAATCAACATCCCAGAGGACAAGGATTATGAAGATGATATTCCTCTAGTCCACTATCAGCCAAGTAATGGAAGACTTCATAAGGTGGCAAGGGAGAAAATTTTTGTAACAGAATTGGGCTTTTTCAATCTTTCTCCTTTGATGTTTTGAATATTCAACACTTTTGATTTCTGCACTTGTACTGGATATTGCAAAGGTTTGTTTGTGGCCTCTTTTCTTATAACAACTTTATTTTTTCGCTAAGTGTTCTGACTTTGTGTTGGCACTTTGAACTTGACGCAAATAACACAAAGTGAAATCTTGATAAGCTTTAAAAAGGAAAAACTTATCTTTTATTCATGTCTTGCTCAAACTAGGCTGAGGTGATTGCTAAGGTCTCATTGCATTTCAGTGAGGTCCCTTAGGATAGTGTCTAGCTAAATCAATGAGTCTGTGAGGTCTACAACATCTGAGTAGCTTTTAGTCATAGAATTTCTTGAAATGGCAAATGTTCTAAGGTCTCAGGAAATGTCTTCCTTTGAGATAAGCGAGCTTATAGCTCCCTCCTTTGTGGACTTCTTGGACAATATAATGTCCTTTCCAGCTTTCTTGTATCTTGGTCAGTTGACCTTGTTTGCCAACATCTGACCTTTTGAGAACCATTTCTCCAACTATGAAATTTCTTATTTTCACTCTTTTGTTAAAAAAATTTGAGACTTGCCTTGTGTAGATTCTATCAGCTTCCATTACTTTGTTTTGACCTCTTCAAGGAGGTTGAGGTCTGCCCTTCTCTCCACCTCGTTTAAGTTTGAATTGTATTAAGTCAGTCTTAAAGACTTCATTCCAACCTCAACTGGTATCACTGCTTCTGTCCCAAAGCATAGGTTGAATGGTGTTTCTACAATAGCTTTTCTAGGTGTTGTTTTGTTTGCCCATAGAATGCTTGGAATTTCCTCCGGCCATGCAGATTTGTGACGCTCTTTGTTCAGCTTGATGAGTGAAGCAGTCGGAAAAAGAATCCAAAGATTCGTTCTTGTTCAAAAACTTGCAAAACAAGAAACGGAAAAAAAAAAAAAAAACAAACCTGATTCAATTTCCTTCTAATCAAACTTCAACACAAGTAGTTAGAAAACGAAAATTAAAATCAAGCGAAAAACGATTTTTGAAGTAGTCGAAAATCGAAAAACCGAAAAGAGGCAACTTTAATTCATCAAAAATTGTTGAAAACAACCAGTCGAAAACAATTCTTAAAGCCGAAAACAAAAAGTAAATAAATTGCAAAAAAACCCCTAGAAAAACAGTAAATTACGAAACTATCACTAAAAATTGTAAAACTACGACAATCCCATTGAAAACAGAAAATTGTCCAAAACTCCATCGAAACGACTCTAGATGGCCAAAAAATGCCTTGCATCACGACATAGTAGTGGCTTTGGTTCGTTGGGCAGTTCCGAGTCACCCAGTCAGATTTGAGCTCGATCCGAGCTCGTTTCAGTCACCGTAGGAAACGTGCCTGGCATCAATACAATGTTTAAAACAGCTCACGACTTCTTCTTCAAACATTCTGAACGTCGTGGAGCCAATTGTGGAACCGAAACTTATTGAGCCGACACCTGCCCCGCATCCGAACCACCTTGATCAGCACCCAGCTCTGCGTCAGGCTCCCCCTCCTAAATGGAGCTTGTCCTCCAGCTTAGATTATCTCCATGGAAAGCCATGAGATGCTAAACATTTAAAACATTGGAGATGCTGAACTCGTCCGGTAACTCGACTCGATAGCATTGATGCCAAGTTTCTCCAAGATTTGGCATGGTCCAACCTTCTGGTCCTTGAGCTTGTGATATTCACCAGCAGGATATCGTTCCTTGGACAGAGTAACCCAAACAAGATCACCTACCTCAAACTGGATATCTCACTTTGACTAATCCGCATGCAACTTGTACTAAGCATAAGCTTCCTCCAAGTACGCTTTGACAGTTGCATGAATGGACTGTAGATCAACCTGGTGATCCTCCACCTTTCTTGGAGCCAACCCATGCTCAAGAATAGCAAGGTCGAGAGGACTTCTCGGATTTCTCCCCAAAACAATCTGAAAAGGGGAAAACTTGGTGGACATGTTCACAGAGCAGTTGAATTCAAACTCAATCTTCGCAAGTACAGAATCCCAAGTCCCAAAAGATTTGACCTGCGCCCGTAACATGTTTCCCAAGGCACGATTCACCACATCCATCTGGTCATCTGTCTGTGGATGGTATGCATTGCTAAACAACAAAGTAGTCTCCATGCGCTTCCAAAGCTCTCGCCAGAAATGGCTCATGAACTTCGTATCCCGATCAGACAGGATACTCCGTGGCAATCCAAATCGTCACACTACATCCCCAAAGTACAAGTCGATAATTTTGCTGGCATCCATAGAATTCCTGCAAGCAATGAAGATAGCCATCTTGCTAAACCTATCCACCACGACCATGATGTTGTCAAACCATTTCTGTGTTCGCGGCAAACCCAATACGAAACCCATTGACACGTCTGTCCGTGGCTCATCCGTAATGGGTAATGGTGTATAAAGACCTTAATTAGTGCCCCCTCCTTTCGACACTTGACAAACTCGACATTGCTTAACGTAATCCTAGGCACTTTTGTCAATTCCTGGCCAGTAAAATTTCTCCTTGATCAAGCCGGCTGTCTTGTCTTTGCCGAGTTGCCCTTGCGAGTGCAATTCCTGAACGATCAATAATCTCAACGATGTATCAGGAATACCTAAGCAGTTACCTCGGAAAAGATAGCCATCATGAAGCACGTAATCACACCGTTCCTACTGCTCCACGGCCTTCACAATAGGACCGAAATCATCATCATCTGTAGCAGCTCTCTCAATCCCTCAAAGCCCAAGGTAACAACCCGCATCATGTTAAGCAATGACCGTCGTCTACTCAATGCGTCAACCACCTTATTCGCGACGCCTGACTTGTGTTTTAAGGTGAATGTGAACTCCTGAAACTTTGACACCCACTTGGCATGCCTATCACAGTCAATGTTGCCCCTGAAAAAACTTCAAAGCTTGGTGGTTAGAGTACAACACAAACTCCTGCTGTATCAAATAATGCCGCCAATGATGAAGAGCTTGGACTATGGCATAGAACTCGACATCATAAGTTGAGTAGTTCAACTTCAGCCCTCCAAGTTTTGTTCCGAAATATTCTACTGGTCGCCCCTCCTGGCTCAGAACTGCTCCTATTCCCACCTTCGAAGCATCACAATCCACTTCGAATACTTTATCGAAATTTGGTAGGGCACTCGTCAACTTTTCCTTTATCACATCAAATACCTCTTGAGCCGAATCTGTCCATCCAAACACTTTGGAGTTGTAAAGATCAATCAGGGGTGCCATCAACATACTGAAATCCCTGATAAACCGAAGATAGAAACTTGCTAATCCATGAAACGACCGAACCTCTGTTGCACCCTTTGGTATTGGCCAGTCACGGATCTTGGCATCATCTGTTTGAATCCTATTTGCCGAAACCACATACCCCAAGAATACAATCCTGTCAACCATCCAACTGCATTTCTTCCGATTGGCAAACAAACTGTGATCTCGCAAGGTAGCTAAAATTAGCCATAGGTGCTGCAGATGTTCTTCCCTTTCTCGACTATACACAAGTATATGATCAAGGTAAACAGCCATAAAGTCATTAAGGAAAGGATGCAGTACCTGATTCCTGACCCTCATGAATGTGCTAGGCGTATTCGAGAAACCGAAAGGCATGACCAACCACTCGAAGAGCCCTTGCTTCATCTTGAAAGCATCCCCACTCGTCTCCAGGTTTGATTCGGAGTTGATGGTAGCCACTTTTCAAGTCTATCTTTGTAAAGATAGTCGTTCCACTGAGCTGGTCCAACATATCATCTAATTGTGGAATCGGAAACCGATACTTGATCGTAATACGATTGATGGCATGGCTGTCCACGCACATCCTCCATGTGCCATCCTTCTTTGGTAGCAACAAAGCAGGCACCGCATAGGGACTGATACTCTCCCAGATAAATCCTCTATCAAGTAACTCCGAAACTTGTCCCTGCAGCTCCTCATGTTGTTGTGGGGACATTCGGTAATGCGCTTTGTTCGAAGGGATAGAACCCGACATTAGATCTATCTGATGCTGGATATCTCTCAACGGAGGCAACCCAACTGGTAACTCATCCGGCAACAAGTCTGCAAATTCAGTCAATAGCTCTTGAACTTGTTCTGGAATCTCCAACTCAGCCTCACTACTGTCCGATGTCAACAAATCAGTCGCAACTAAAGTAAAACAAACTCGGACTCAGTTACCTCTTCTTCGAACTCCTTCCTTGGTAGGCAGATAATTATTTTCTTACCACTGCGTGAATCCATCATACGTCACATGATTATCGTATTGCCATGGCCTGCCGAGTAGCAAATGTGAATCATCCATAGGGATGACATCACAGTAGATAGTGCTAAAATACTGAGGTCCAAACTAGAATTCCACCCGGCACCGCACTAAAACCATGACCTTGGTATCATTATTTAACCACCGCAACCGGTATGGCAGTGGATGAGGTTCTGTCTTCAACTAAAGCTTCTGCGCTGCAATTTTTGAGATTACATTCTCACAGCTTCTTGTATCAATAATCACACAGCATACCTTCAATTTAATTGTGCACCGAGTTGTGAAGATGTTTCTCTATTTCCAATCTTCATCGACTTTAGGAGCTAAACAAATCCTCCTCAAAACCAAAAAATCTCCCCGGATATCCTCAGGCTTTTCACACACATCATCACCAACATACTTTTCAGACTTTTCTTCGGTGCCCTCCTGAATCAGTAACTGCGACCTTATCCCCGGACACTCATTCGCATAGTGCCCTAGCTACTAACATCTATGGCACTTCACATTAGCTTTATTACTAGTGGAAGACTTATTCGGAGCATTACCTGACCCTTGGCCAAGTTGTACGCTACCTCTTCTGAATTGATTTTGGGCTGAAGAGCTCCCCACTTGTGTTGTCGAAGAGCTATTTGCCGAAGAAACACGGGGAGGAGGAAAGCCTCTTATAAATCCAACACTTCTGCCACTAGCCCTCGCTAGACTCTTCTCCACAACTTGTGCCTTTGTCTGCAAGTCCGTGATAATGTTAAAGGTATGGACTTGTAAAGCATCGTGAATAATAGGTCGTAGCCCATGGAGATAACGTGCCACGAGCTGTTCCTGAGTTTCGCGCAATTGGTTCGATGCTCAGAGAACCCTGCGTCAAGGTCTAAAGATTCTAGAACATAGTCTGCTAGTAATTGAAGGGCAGACACTCCTTGTGCATCTCTCTCTTGAACTCCCCCCAATCGTCCAAAATTGGAAGGCCATCTAGGTATCTCTGATATCTAAAAGATTGCCACCATGTGGTAGCCCTGTCCATGAAAAAAGTTCATCCATGGAGCTCATCCAATCTAAGAATTCTTCAGGTGACAACCCTCCTGAAAATTCTGGAACCTCCATCTTAAACCCTAAATCCCAACGAGGGCCGACGGGTTCTCATTCATTGTCTCTATGCGGTGCGTAGCCACCCCTCATTCCCCTCGGTCGAACCACAGGTTGTTCACGGGGTGGCCTCCCGAAATCGTCCTCAACATCTTCGTCCGCCCTTTTAGGTTTGGGCTATTCTAGTTGTCGGTCAGTCGCCAGTCGCAGCACCATCTGTGTCAAATCCTATATCTGGCATTCACGGCTATCACTCTCTAGCCGCATCTCCCTTCACAACTCTTCCTTGTCGCACCTAGACTCTTCCCGATCCTATTGCATGGCTTCAATTAACGCAGCATTGTTCTGTTCGAAGTTGCTTCCTGCCATGGCGGGGAATAGACTGACGGATCTGGTCTCTGATACCAACGGACGCAGTCAGAAATAGAATCTAAAGATTCATTCTTGTTTTGCAAAACAAGAAATGAAAAAAAAAGAAACTGATTCAATTTTCCTTCTAATCAAACTTCAACGCATGTAGTTAGAAGTCAAAAATTAAAATCAAGCAAAAAACGATTTTCGAAGTAGTCGAAAATTGAAAAGCCGAAAAGAGGCAACTTTAATTTATTAAAAACTGCCGAAAACAATTCTTAAAGCCAAAAACAAAGCCTAACCCTAATCGGAAATGAAAAGTAAAGAAATTGCAAAAAACCCCTAGAAAAACAGTAAATTACGAAACTGTCACTAAAAACTGTAAAATTACGATAATGCCACTGAAAACAGAAAATTGTCCAAAACTCCATCAAAACGACTCCGGATGGCCGAAAAACGCCTTGCAACACAGCATAGCAGTGATTTTGGTTCGTTGGGCCATTCTAGGCCACCCAGTTAGATTTGAGCTCAATTCGAGCTCGTTTCAGTCGCCTCGGGAAAAGTACCGGGCATCAATACGATGTTTAAAGCAACTCACGACTTCTTCTTCAAATGTTCTAAACGTCGTGGAGGCGATTGTGGAACCAAAACTTGTTAAGCTGACACCTACCCCGCATTCGAACCACCTTGATCTGCAACCAGCTCTACGTCAGTGAGGCTTTTCTTGTGTACCTCCAGAATAGTCCTGTTTGTGACCTCAGCAAGCCCATTAGCTTCTAGATGAGCTATAAAGGTCATCCTCTGTTCAATGTTCAAATTTTCACAGAATGTTTTGAACGGGTCACCAATGAACTATCTTCTATTGTCTGAAATTATAGCTCGGGGGATCCTGAACCTACACATAATGTTTCTCTATACAAAAGACTGCACTTTTAGTGATGAGATGGTTGCCATTAGCTCTGCTTCAACCCATCTGATGAAATACTCCACAGCAAAGATTAGGAACTGAACACTGACGGGTACTAGAATGTCAATACCCCAAATATCAAAAGGTATTGATGTGTTGATGGATTGATACCTTGTTGGCAGCACATGTGATTTGTTCTTATGCAACTAGCAACTCATGCATTTCTATATGTTCTTCTCAATGTCCAAAAACCATTGAGGGCCAATAATACCTTGTTCTTAGTATTTTCTTGGCAACGGTCTTTGCTTCTATGTGTGATCCACATATTCCACTGTATACCTCTTTAATGACATATTGCCCCCCTCCTTGATTTAGACATTTGAGTAGTGGCCAAGTATATGACCTCTAGCATACTTCGTCATCTCCTATTAGGACGTAGCCTCGCCAGCTTCTTTACGGTCTTTGAGACGTCGCCATCCTTGAGGAATTTGTAGATTGAATATCTCCAGTGTACTTGATCCTCTATAACCAAGCACTCATCTTGGTTTATTCTCGAAGAGTGTAATTGTTCTGCCAATAACTCTGCATTAGTCCCGGCTATTTCTCTGTAGACTTTTGATAGTGTATCTGCCTCTGCATTTTGTTCCCTAGGTATTTGCTCGATAAGGAAATGCTCAAGTTTAGATGTGATATCCCTTACTCTTTTGGGATATTTGATCATGTTGTCCTCTCTAGCTTCGTATTCTCTAGCGACCTAGTTGGCTATGACTTGTGAATTAGTTTTGACGTACAGTTTCTGCACTTTCAGAGCTCTTATAAGCCTTAGACCTGCTAAGAGATCATCACATTCGGATTCATTATTCGAGATAGGAAAGTCCATTGGAAGTCCTTTGTCTTTTTGATGACCTCATAGAATTATTCACCTTTGTCTATCATTTTACTGATAAAGTGCCCCAGTGCTACTATCTTTAATGTCAAGCTTTGGACTTTTTTGATGTTCCAACGAGCTTCCATGTCTATCAATGCCTTGATTTTGTCCGGATTGGCATAAATGCCTCTCGTCGATATCATGAAGCCTAAGAATTTCCCTGCTGAAACTCCAAAGGTGCATTTTTCTGGGTTGAGTTTCATGTGGGCAGCCTTCAGGGTCTAAAAAGTCTCCTTGATGTCGTTAATAAAATCTTCAGAGGTCCTGGAATTGATTAGAATGGCGTCCACGTAGACCTCTATGTTCCTCCCAAGCTGGTTTTTGAACACCTTATGCATAGCTCAATGGAATTCTGCTCCCGCATTTTTCAGGCCAAACAACATGTTTTTGTAGCAATAGGTCCCTACCTCTGTGATGAACAAGGTCTTTTCCATGTCTTCCACTACCATTGGGATCTGGTGGTACCCCTTATATGCATCCATTAAGCACAACCACTGATATCCAGCTGTTGAGTCCACCATTTGATCGATGCTTGGGAGTGGCTAGGAGTCTTTTTGACAGTATTTGTTGAGTGTGGTGAAATCCACATGCATCCTCCATGTCCCGTCTGTCTTTGGGACCATGACTTAGTTTACCTACCATTTCTAGTACACCACCTCTTTCAGAATTTCTTGCATCAAAAAGAACTTAGACTTCTCGAGCTATGACCTCATTTTGCCCAAGGGCAAAGGTCCTCTTTTTCTGTTTCATCGGCTTGACCCCTGGTTTGAGTTTGACCTTGTGTTCAGCAATCTTTCAGTCTAACCCCTCGAGGTCGCTAGGTTGCTAGGCGAAGACCTTTAGGTACTCTTGAAGGGAGTCCACGAGCTTTCCTTTGATTTTAGGAGGTAAAAACTCTCCTACTTTTATCGCTTCCTTATTGAATTTTGGGTTGAGGAACAACTTCTCTCCTCTGCCAGTTGCCTGGATTCTGTAATCATCATTCCCTTCGGGGAAGTTGATGTAGGTTTCCTTCTTGAGCTCGGGCGAGCTCTCTTCGTTACCTTTAGTGAGGTAACATTCCGCAGCAAGCTGTCTGTCCAATTCTAGGACAATCCAAGTCCCCCCACTTTTTACATTGTAGGTTCCATGGCCATGACCTTGGTGACCTCCTTATCATTTGTGCGGACTGTAGTTTGGACATAAAGGATCCCATCCACATAGTTCATGCCGCCATTAAAGCTTGTCGGAGCTGTATCTGACCTTATCAATAACCTCTTGTCTATCCCCATTTAGTCAAATGCTTTTCGGTTCAAGACTTTCACAACGGTCCTAGTGTCTACCAGTATCATATGTACTAGGAAGTCTCCGACCTGGAGAGACACTGTTATTGATTTAGAGTCTCCCCATTGATATCGTTTTAACCTTCTTTTGATGGCATTTATTTTAGCGACTAGAGCTCAATGATTCTGTGGAGCTGTTGGAGATGGAATAGCAGGACCTCTGTTCCTTGCCAAGAACTCTTGCAGGTGACCCTCCTTGACTAACCTATCTATCTCACGTTTGAGGTTGAAACAATCCTTTGTGAGAAGACCATGGTCCTTGTGGTATTTGCAGAACTTGGCAAGGTCTCTTTTGGCCACATTACTTTCGAGAGGTCTTGGCAGCTTCAGGAGACCTCTTTTTTCCATGACCACTAAGATTCAGCTCGTGAGGTCTTCAAAGGAGTGGTCACAAGGTCGCCCTTTGTTGTCTTTTTCGATGGTTAAGGCAAAGCCAGGGATCTTCTTTTGGACCACTGTTTCCTCAGCCTTGATCAATTTTTCTAGTTGCAACTATAGCTCCTTTATGGTTTTTACTGGCTCCTCGACCTATCTGGGGGCTACGTACCCTCCATGCAAAACCTATTTGAAGGTTGTGATGTAAATGGCATCATTCTTCTACTCGATTTCCACTACCTCGTCATTGAAGCAATTGTAGTAGCTTCTCGTACTCTCTCCAAACTTTTGCTTGATGTTGAAAAGGTCGTTAATGTTTTTCTCACACCTCCTGCTGCTCTGATAGTTTTTCAAAAGTAGCTCCCTCAACTGTCCAAGTTGAGATGCTTGCCTCCAGGATGCCTTCGAACTAGGACAAGGCCTTCTTGGTAAATGTTGACCGAAAGGCTCTATATTTAACATGGTCAGGGTACTCGAACATCTCCATGTATTACACATATTCGCCTATGTGTTCCAGTGGTTCCCCTATGCCATCATATTTTACCTCAAGGTTTGGGGCTTTAAAGCTTAGTTCATCCAAGCTGTTCAGATACTGTGGACAAATGGTGAGGGTTCTGAAAGATCCACATTGCTCTGTATCTCATGTTCTCCATTTCTTTCCTGATTGATTGAGGGAGTTTCTCTCCTCAGTGGATTGGGCGCTACCCTCGAGCGTTATTGCCTGTCGTTTTGATCAAGATTCATTGAGGTGGCATCTTTTCTGCAAGAGGATCGTAGCGAGCTCCCTTGCTCTTCAGGATCATATCTCTAGCTTCGCGACATGGCTTCCTAGTTGAGCCTATCTCTTAGGTCATAACCCTTTCTGTTGTTCAGGGTTTCTTTGAGGTCGGTCACGGGTTAGATTCCTCCCCTTTGTGACCTTTCTTGCTCTCGACCGGCTTCATTACGTCAAAGGTCATTCGTTGCTTCTAAAGGTAAAGGCTGATCAGGCTGTGTATGTCCTGTTTGGTCTCGAGGTGGCTGTGAATCTCTCCGGAAGGGCACTGGAGTGGGGCTTCAGGCACCATTTTGCCACTGCGCAACTGCGTCCCACCAGGTGGTTAAACTAATATCGGCTGTGATTGAATCATTAGGCTTTTTTATTTATTTTGTGTAGGGAAGAAAGCTTGGCTTTTTGTCTGATTTCTCACATACGGAGCCAGAAATGATGGGGCTCAAAGTGAACTCCGTGGCACCCCAAAACTGTGATGACGTCAGTCACTGCAACCTGAGAAGAAAGTAGAGATGGTCTCCAGAGATGGGCTGTGCCCTACGACGCCTAAGTCAGTATTCTGAAAGTAATCAAGTGTAATTAATTTTCACAAAAACTGTTCTTTGGTCGTAGACTGATTATGAATTGATTCTATAGAAAGAAATCAATTACCTCTTCTATTAGGGCTTCGCTTTTACATAACAGTAAGCAATTAGGATAGTTGTGAGATCACATAGAATCTCGCCAATTGCTCCTAGAATCTTGGAGTTTCCCTTGGTTGGGATATCTTGCCATTCACGTCTCTGTCAAGAGCTGTTAGCTCTCTAATCGACCTCTAGATCAACTTCGTAACCTATCCGTGGACATCGAGGGTAGTTAACGTAGGCTCATGGGGGATGTTAGGAGTCGTGCACAATTAGTAGTGGCATGGAAGATGTATGAAATGAGTTGGGAGTTACCAGGTCGAGGGTTGTGGTTTGATGCTACCTCACTTGAGCTCATTTAGGAGGTTGGTGACCTTGGAGGTGGTGGTAGCAGGTCGCTGTCCACCTAACCTTGTTGACTCTATGAGTCTGACGTTCAGGTATTTAAGGTAAGGGCCTTGGGCCCATTTGAATTGACTTTGTCCGAGTCCTGCCTTTTTATGTTGACTTGTCCGGATCATGCTCGTTTCTCCCATCACTGCCCATTCATTTATTAGATCGTCCTTTCTAAGGTTGCTAGTCGTTGCACTATGTTTTCCCACAAATTCGTCGTATCCTCTTTGGATTTTGTTTCCTTTGGGTTTATCTTCTTGTTTAGACATTTAAAAAAAAAAAATTGCAAAAAACAATGTTAGATAAAAATATTTTCCTCACAGCACTCCCTTTTGTGTATCTCTCAAGGATGTCAATTCTCTCTTGTATCACACAATAATGTCTTTTTCTCACTCTTATAAGCTCACCCCTTATGCCCCCTCTCTGCCCTCTTTGCTCTGTCCTTGGCAATTCTTAAGCGAACTTCAATTGAACAACCAAACAATCAATAAAGATAGTGAGTAGCACTCAATTACACAATAGATAGACAAAAACCAAAGAAATCAAGAATCGAGTCAAAATGCAAGAATATAGCTTTAGGAGTCAAAAGATTCAAAAGATGCTATTTTTTTGTGGTAGAATTAATGTTTATCAAACCTAAAATTGAATTGGCAATTAACAAGCACAAATTTCCCACTAGATATCAACTTTGACAATTTTCAATCTTTGATGAATTTTTAATTTTGAATTTTCTGCACTTTTTTCTTTCTTATCACAAACAACAACAAAGGTGGGAACTTTTGCCTAGGATATGCTTCTAGGTTTCAAGAAACCACGATAACAATAAAAGATAGAAACTTTTTGGTCAAGAAACCAAAAGCAATGAAAAGATTGAATCTTTAAGAACAAGAATCAAGAAAGATATAAAGAAAAATAAGAAACAAATAAAAGATATGATTTTTGTGCTTTGTTTTTGTAGAATGAATAACAATAAACAAAGAATGAAAACAAAGAACACAAAGGATAGTAAACCTGTAATGAACCTTGAGCTCTGATACCAAAGCCGATGCGAACCTAACTCTTGATTAGTTAGACTTGATACAAGTATGAAACTTTACCTCAAATGATTATTAGGTTCAGAATCTTGAATGTATATTGACCGGCCGTTATTTCTTAAGTTTGAACCAATATCTCCAAAAGGGTGATGCCACAAACAATCCAAGCAAAATTGTTTGATTATTAAGTTCAAAGAAGAATTAAAAAAGATAGAGAATGCTCTTAAATCTCAAAATATATTGATTGAGCTAATTTTTCCAGAATAATACAAAATAGCCCTATTTATAACAATTATAAGATGCTTAATTGAATTAAATTAATGATAAAATATTAACTAAATACACTTCAGAATAATATTCTAACTGAATTAGGAAAACAAATAATTAAAGGACTAAATTTAAAATAATTAAAACTAAGATGTCAAAATCAAAGTTAGATTTGACTTGACCAATTAAACGAACTTCAATTTCCAGTCGATAGAGGAAAAGAGAACCAGTGCTACATTTGTTTTTCCGGCACCTGTGAACTTGGACGACCGACCGACGGTTATTGGTTTGTCTCTAGCGCCATTGTTTCAGCTGGTGCCTTGGCGACTGACAGGCATCGAGGAACAGATCAGTACTTCTTTGGAATTTGATTTAAAATCTGGAAGTCAATTTGTTGAAGAATTGACTCCTACTGGCTGATTGACTTGCACCGGTGACCCAGTCGGTGGTTGACCGTTTGGTCATCCCTCGGATTTCACCAATTTGCTGTCCATTTTTGTCCCGTTCACTCGAAACTTGATATCCAAATCTTTTTCAATATAAAACAACGTTTTATCTATTTGGAAATCATCTTTAATAGGCTTTGGAGTTTCACATTCAAGTTTAACTTCTTGTTCTTGGACAAATCTAATCATCAACTGTCGTTGCTTGTTCATCCTCGATCAAGTTATCGGGCCTTGAGGAATCCTTGGTATGCTATCTCCATCACTTAGACGTTGCACCCCAGACTTTGCTGTTGAGTGAATTGATTTCTTGCCCTACATAGAGTTTGCCTAAAATAATAATTATTAGAGTACAATCAGTATAGTTTCATTTGAGGCCTTATATGGAGGAAAATGTGACATCCTCGTCTTCTGGGGAGAAGTTGAGACTGAGAGGAATTTAAATGCAACTCAACTTATGGACTTGGACTTAGCTTACTGGAAGACCAGATTGATCCGAGATTGCATCAGGATTGGTCTGAGTGGACAAAAGAGTTGCGCTAATTAAAGAATAAGACATTTAAAGTTTAAACTTGGAAAAAGAAAGTTTTTTGAAACTTACTCCACTAAGAAAAGATCAAGAAATCTCTAGTCAAAATCACCAATGGGATTGGATCAGAGTGCGCATCGGAAGCGTGATGAGCCTTAAGGGCAATTTATCATTTGTAGAACGTCCGATGAAGATTTTGACCAAGGAAAATAAAACCCTCCAAAATAAGACTATTCCAACCCTATGATAAAGAAGTTTTGGAGTAACATAGGATTGAAGAAGCAACTTGGAAAGTAGGGAATGATATTAGGGAGAAATACCCTGACCAAGTGTAAGTGAAATTTCTTTGAAGGGAGAATTGTAACACTCCAAAATATGTAAGACCTCATGCTTAATGTACTATGTAAATAATGAAAATGGAATCGTTTCTTTAAAACAAATTTTTTAGTTTTATTCTTCTATGATTTATAATTTTTCAGTTACATTGTCAATGTGGTATATATGATTTAATAGCATCATGACATGATTTAAACAAGAGAGATTTAGAATTTTGGAGAATTCTGCTAAGAAATTCGTATATGAGGATTTTAGACATTTTGATCCCTATATCAATTTAAGTTATCAATTCTTAGCGGAATGAGCCAAGATTTATATTAATGGAACGCTCTTTTTTACTGGAGTATTACAAATCTTTTGTTATACATTAAAGATTATTAGGAAGCTATAGATCTCCTATTACTCCCCCAATTAATGAGTTTTCGGGAAAACTTGGAGTTGTTTGATGTATACTATGTGTTACAGGGCAATCCAATAAATGGATAAAACAAAATTATTCAGGGAAGTTGGGCTTTCTTGACAACTAGATCTCTTAATTCTAATCAAATCAGGCCCAATCTATTTTTGGTTTGGAAAAAGTTACAGTCTTCAAATAAATAATCACGAGAAATCAAGTAATGAATTATTTCTTTTTTATTTTTTTCGAAGTACAAAAAGAGATAAATATCACGTAGTTATGATTAGATAAGTGGAATTTAAAAATACTAGATCGGATGAATAAACTAATTTGAAATATATCTTGAGTAACAGAAATGCTGTTGTATATTACGTAGTAGATAGAATTTATGTGCTACTGATCAAAACGACATCGTTTTGATCAGGTTTTCAAAACTCTACATAATCAAAATGACATCGTTTTGATCCGTAACGCACAAATTCTAGCATTCCTGTTTTAAGTCACAAAATGCATCATTACCAGAAATCCAAAAGCAAAATCAAAACAAATCATATCCATCTCATGGTTCTAATAACCCTATTAGGATTATGTATCCTTTTAATTCAGTTAGCCAGATATCTTTTTTTGGAGATTAATTAGTTTTATAGTAAAACTAAAACTCTATCGAGTGAGGAACTATTAATCTTTTACAACTATTTAGTATTTTTTTCGTAAATTAAAATCTATAATAGAAATAACATTAATCTTTTAAAATTGTCAGTAATATGCTATGTAAATAAAATTCTTAGAAAAAAAATTACATAAATATAATTCTATTTTTGAGATGACGAAAATCTTTCACCAGGATCTTCTAAATTTAAAATGTTTTTTCTTTACTATTTTTTTTTTTTTGAATAAATCTATTAGAATTAAATCCCAAAATTTTTTTTCCTCAATCTTTTAATTTAAATACAATAATACTAAATCCTAAATCTACTCTATGATATTTTTTTTTTCCTCATAGAAAGTTTGAAGATAGACAGAAACATACCGAATGAGTTAAATCTTTATGATTTAAATTAGTAATTTTTTTTAAAAAAAACAATTGTGTTTATAGATTAAAAAAATTATAATCATAACTAATTAAATCTGTTAAAAAGGAAAGAACTTAATCTTCTAGAAACCTATGTAGATTAAATGACTTAAATATTTTCAAAATAATTTTTAATCATATAATTAATGAAATCTATCAAAAAAAAAAGAAAGTATAATCTGTTATAAAACCTATGAAAATTTAAAGGAAAATTAACTATTATCTTTTAGAAAATTAAACCTATCTTTTAGTCAATGTAATCTTTTAAAAATTATTAATGAAAATCTTTTATTATTATTTATTACTTCATTTTTCGTATAAATCTTTCCTCTTTCGGAATTGTCAAAAAAAAAAAAAACTTACCCGAAAGTGTCATGTGGCGGCTTCTCAATCCAAGTTTCCTCAAAATGGTTTTACTTTATATATATATATATAGAAAAATTTAAAATCAATCGTTAATCAAAGTTTTGCCATAATGAAAACCTCTAGATGGCATGGAATGGTAATTACCCCCTTACAACAGGCACTAAATAGGATTTTTAAATCTACACTTAGAAGTGATATTATAAAATATTATTATCTTATGACAAGAACTTGTTACCACTTTTAAATCTTCTATTAATGTTAAATTTGCAATTACTTATGATTCATGGGAATCCATTACTATGTTGCATTTTTTGTGTTACTTGTCATTGGATTGATGATAACTAGATTATTTAAAAAAGGATCATAGGTTTTAGACTATTTGAACATCCTCATAATGCTATGAATATTATACAACGAATTTTTTCAATTTGTTGTGAATTTATAGTCTGGGACATAACTTTTACTATCTTTTTTGATAATGCCAAAAATAATGATGCTTCTATTCCTATTCTTAAAGATACAATAAAACACAGATTAGATTGGAAACTTTTTCATTATAGTTATACATGCCGTGCATTGAATTTAATTTTTAAAAATGACTATAGACATGAAAATGACGTAGTTTCTTATGTTCATGATATTGTCTTTTTGTGAAAAGTTCACCGGTTAAAGCACAAGTTAGATATTTTTGTAGTGAGAAAGGGTTAAGCGCAAAAGAACCAAATTAGGTTAGATGTTAACACTAGATGGATCTCCATCCATGAAATGATAGAAAGTGTGATTCCTTTTAAAACCAATTAATTCAATTTTGTAGTAGTGTAGGATTTTCTCCTTCTTTACACCCCCAACTTTTTGATGATGCACCATTTGTCTCTTCCTTTTTATTAACTTTACGGATGCTACTCAATGACTTTTCAATCAATATTATCCCAATGCCCACCATATGATTCCTACTTTAATTCAAGAATGTTTTACTTTTAGTCAATATAGGAACGATAGTGAAATTATACAAGCTATGGAACATAATATTTTGAAATATTATAGAAGAATTTCATTATTGTATTGTATTGTTTTTTGTACCGATCCTTAATTTAAGATTTCAGGTTTTGAGACAACTATCCACTACTTGTATGGGTTGTGCCTGGAAATTTTTGGAGAGATACAATAATATGAGCAGGTGGAGAAAACAAAGGCATACAAAATCTTCAACTTGATTTTTGTTCTTCTGGATTTTCAAAAAGGCATGTGCATATGGAAGGCCAGTTAAGTAACATAATCTACATGAACAAGTCCTCTCTCTCTCCCTAACACATGTTTATTCTCCTCATCCCCATTGGGTGTTATTTCAAATTCATTCAACCCACTAAAATCCACAGTCCACTGAACTTTCTTTCTTGTTAGCCTTCAACTTTTTCACAACCCTTGCCCTAATATTCAATTTCCATGTATTAACAAATGTTCTTTTTGATGCAAGTCTCTTTATTGTCAAAATTCTAATTTCTTCAAACATTAAAATTATAGACTTGCAATAAGATCCTACCATTAAATTTTTATGCCATATTATTATCAATGACATCACAACATGCTAATGAACCAAAAATTGCCTTCACAAATTTCTCTTGGTTGTACTTCAAAAATCATCAACTCACTTCTCTCCCAATGCCCTCAATTCCTTCATCCTTTCCTTAAACTTAGCTTTGTAAGTTGACCTTAGCTTTCCTCACCTCTCCATTTTTTAGCCTTGCATGGTAAACATGTTAAGCACAATGTCTCTACTGATCAATTGGCAATTCAGTCTCAATAGCCTTTTCTAGACCTTACAAATGTAACATAAATCAAACTATATCATTTGCATATAATTAGTGTTGAAGTATATTAAAGTGCAGAAAATATAATATGAGTATAGTCAATAAATTAAGAATAACTAAAAGACATCGGTCCACTATACAAGTGCTTAAACAAAAAAAAATGAACTATTTACCTTTTGCATATTAGAGATGATTACTAGATTTTGGCCAACATCAAGTTGAAGGTCATTTTTCAACATTCTAATGAACCACCCCATATGTGTTGATTTTCTCGACTTACCATATATAGCCCATGCATCAGGATATATTTAATTGTTGTCATCTCTCCCAACTGCACAAAAAGTCAACCTTTGCAAATGCCTTCCAAAAAAACAACAATCAATGCCTAAAATAGGCCTACATCTCTATTTCCACCCTTCCTCCAATGCTGCGAAACATATGTAGAAGCAATCAAATACATCTTATCTATCTCTACCTTCATCAACAATTTTAAGGACATATGTTGTCCCAATCATTACTCTACAGATTTCATACACATAATCCCATCATTAAACATATTCCTCTTTGTAGTCACCAACAATGTTATTCACCACCATCTTCTTAGCTTGATAACCCATTGATAATCCCACATCAATGTTCAACTTTTTTCAACACAAATTTTTCATATCTCGAACCTTCAACACTGGATTTATATAGATTTCATCTTTCTACTCTTTTGTAATAAATTTCGTGTCCACCATATCATCAATTTGTTGTTTAAAGAACAATCTCCAACATCAAAGAATGTCTTTAATGTGAAAGCATCCTCATTAATAGTTTGGTTTGCTTGAATCTTGAAATTGTAGCCTTCCTTGCACTTTACTGTCGCTCTTTTTCTCTCATTTTTGTAGAACTTTAGATTGTGATGCTTCCTCAAAACATATTTTTTCACAGCTTCTTTGAATTGTTCATTGTTAGCAAATCTCATGTCAACAAAGAAAACCGGAGTATGTGATGTTGAATCATACCTCAATAATAGTTTCTTCTGTTTGTCCTAACAGTTCTCCCTCTATCCTCATCTCTAAATATAGTATCATATGCATATTATTGCTCCTCTTCATTATCTGTGTCAAAATCACCGGACTCATCACTTTTAAAATAATTACTCTCATTTGTATCATCTTGGGCAGGTATATCATTTAAATCTGAATAAAAAAAACTCTTGTTGTTGAATCCAGTGCACTAACATTCGACCATTTATTTACCATCTCAACCTATCCACATAAAATGGAGTTATGAATTAAACCTAGCAAATGATGATAGCAATAACATATTTGAATTGAAAAAAAAGTCACTTATTAGGTAAAGAAGTAAAAAAACACTATCCAAAACAAAAATCAAAATAAAAGATACAGAAAATCAACAGAAAGATAATTTAAATTAGAAAGTTAGGGGAAAAAAAAATTCATTTTTTGCTATCATAGCTCTTGCCTGGTCAAAATTTGTATCCCAATTTTCTTTTTGACCGTGATCTACTTCTCAATATTCTTTATTTGCAAACTCATCTACTCCAACTTGCTACAATTCTGGTTGGGTCTGCTCCAAAATTTCTTTGATTAATTTTTTTTTTATTTTTTATTTCCCTTTCTATTTTGTGCATTGCCATATTACTCTTAACAGCTTGAAGCTCTTCTTCCTAGTAAAAGCTATGGATTGAAACATCCACTAGAATATCATCGTAATTTATTTGTCCTCCATCACCACATTACTCATCCTCACTTGAGTTATCAATCTTTTCATTATGAAACTCCTTCTCATCAAATTCTTGTGTAGTCCTAACTGGACAAAGAATTACTTTTGCTTTTCCTTTCTGATTTTCGATTTTAGTTTTCTTTTTCTTACCTTTCCTTTCTTTTCCTCCCTTAACTTTTCATGTTTGCAAATCATTAGATTCACCGACTCTTGAGCATTGAGTTGCTAAAATATTATTCACTTTATCTGTAGCAAATTCCTTTACCCTCTTGAATACACAAGTATGGGTTGAACTTTCGATAATTCATTTGAAACATCTACTATCAATACAAAAGGTTGCCCACTTTTCAACCGTTCTTCATTTGTAGGGTTTTTCAATATCTCCCTCCTTTCCACAAATAGCTTTATGAACTTCTTTAATACATCAACATCCCCACAAACAACTAGAAACACAATGTTTCTCTATGAAAAAAAATCTATGGAAATCAATAGAATTTAGTGGAAACATAGAGTTTTCCACGGATTTTTTTACGATTTTGATTCATGGAATAAACCTTAGCGTAAAACTTTGTATTTCTATGGAATTGTCCATGGAAATATATTTTTCACGACTTTTCTACTAATCAAAGAATGAATAAATTTGAATTTAATATTCTTTTTTTCCACAAAAAATCTTCCGTCAAAAATATTAAAAATTTTTCCAAGAAATTTTTACAAACAATAGTGTGAATAAATTTAATATAATATTCTATCTTTTCCACAAAAAATTTTTTTCCATTGAAAGTTCAACAATTATACTATTCAGTGTAAGATTTTATTTTCTATGCACAATGGTAAAATCTGCGGAAAAAAAATTACATTTTCAACATAATAGAATTGTATCTGTAGAAAACATTTTTTATTTAAAAAGTATATTAATTAGATGATAATTGAATCTTGAAAAGTTGGCATTACAAATGCTAATAAGGGGAACAAATTCTAAAATTTGTTAATACTCAACTTTACAATCGTAAAACTAACATATAAAATTCAAAAAATGAACCATTCAAAAGTTTAAGATACTACAATATCAACACCATGAGAAATTAAAGATAGGCATTCAATCATTCAAAATACCAATGGTAGTTAGTCATTAACCAACTAAAATTAAAACTACTTAGCCAAAAACACCTTCTAAAATAGTCTAAAATAGTCAACAACATCATTTAAAGTTAGACATGTTTATAAACCATCAAATTTTTTAGCTATCACATCCATTCTATGTTGCATTTGGACCATCAAAGCTTCTATGCTATTTTGTTGCACCTTGACTTCTTTGGGATCATCCTTTATCTTCTCATTCTGTCTTGAGACTAGCATTCTCCTCCCTCATCTTCACATTTTAAGGCTAGCATTTTCCTTCCTTTACATGTCATGCTTTTCTTGGAGTCCATCTCCATTAACATTTGCTTGAGTCACTGTAGATTTTTTACATTTAGAAGTTTTAGTGAGGAATTCTGACACACAAGGACCAAATCCATAAACATATCCTTGGCTACCTCATTTGTCTCTTCAATTACTTTACTCCCGCCATTTGCTTGTAAAGCATCCTTTGCTTCTTTACATTTTCTTTGATATGTATCCTAAAATATGTATCCTAAAATGCAAAAGAAAAGATTATAGTTACAATCAACAAACAATCACATACATAGAAAGAAAGTGACATCAACATCATTAACGACTATCATTTTTATTCAAAGATGCAAAATATAAAACTTACAAAATAATGTTCTAAGCATTTATCTATAAATTTGAGTTGCCCCTCATCTTGGACAGTTTCAGTTCTTTCTTGTTTAACTAGAGAACTCCACCATGCATTGTTTGGAGTTCGAGTGTATTTAAAGAACTCCAAAGGTGTTACTATCTTTTTCAACTTCTTCTCCTATGAGAGAAAATATAAAATGATATTCAAGTTTAGAATCCAAGATAAAAATTCATGATTATAGATGAGTTTATAGGAATATAAGAAATTTAATGCTTCACGTACGCCTATCTAGTCCAAAACAGAAAAAAAGAACCACCATCAGTCCAAAATAGAAAAACAGGAAGGAAAAACAAAAAACAAAAAAGAACGAAAAAAAAAAGAATGGTGAACTTACTAAATCACTCATATGTAAAGCGAATGGACGAGAACGAATAGTGTGATGAGAGGAGCCAAGACCATCCTTATTGATGATGCAATTTCTTTTTTTTTTTGTTAATAATTCTTATTTTGGTGACGGTAGCAGGGGTCCAATGTGCTCGAAGAATGCTAAGATGGTTCTCCTATATCTAGTTCATCTTTTTATGTGTTTCTTTTTGAATTCTAATCAAGTAATTACGTAGCAAACTAGATCCTCTCAAATTAAATATGCGTCGCACCTCATGCTCCTTGTCTCGAGTCCAAAACCACCTTTCCTACATATTATACCATTAACTAAATCAAACTAAAAAAAGATTATGTTTTAAAAAGAACAAACAAAACGTAAAGATTCTCACATAAAATTGTTCAAACCACTCTTCTACTACATGCTTAGGAACGTCTTTCCAACTGCTCCAAGGACCATCAAACTTACTTGCGAATATCTCACCAATGCTACAATGCACCTTTTCTAGTAGCATGTTGTATAATAATATAATAGGACTCAAATTATATGCAAGTGATACAAACTACAGTTAAGTGCTACTGTAATTTCTATTCAGGAGAGAGTTTTTTCTGTTGTTAATGCATACAAGCTGATAACTTCCGAAACTTACAGCAATTGAACCAGTAAACTCAAATAACTTATTTGTTCCATCCAAATAATAATAATAATAATAATTCAAAATTCAACAAGTAAAACTTTAAGAGCAATCGAATCCTATATCAAAAGGCTAACATGTAAGTGTCCAAATTCAAAAGCAAACCCAACATTGTATGAGCCTCCAAATTTTTATCCCAATTCAGCACCAACATAAAGGAATCTCTATTCTATGAATAGCATAGTTAGTACCTAAAAAATCTTTTGTAGTATTTTAATATTTTAGCATTCAATGAGGGGATAATATATCTCAATTAACTTTAAAATGAGACAAAACTGTTTGAGAATGTTAAAAACCATAGATAAAATATTATGCATACCTACCTATCCCTTTTTATAATAATGCTGGTTTGAGGTGTTTCTATAGGATGTACCCCTCTATTTTGTGGCACTTTTGATGACCCTTTCTCCACTGGTGCCCCTCTATCTAAAGGTGAAATGGAATAAGGCAGTGGCAACCCTCCTTGTGGACTGAGTTGAAGTTCATTAACTTGAGTTGCTTCTGGGAAAGTAGAGTCATTTGCTTCTCCTTGGTCGAGGCTTTTAGAAGACAGGGGTGAGGTTGAAGTTTCAAAAAGTCTCACCCTAGCTACAATTGAAAATCAAGCACCTGTACTCCTTTTTGATTGGTGTCATTCTTTGTTATTCTACCTTTAATATTGTTACTAAATGAAAATGGAAAGCATATAATTATTAATAGAATGAAAATTAAATAAAATGAGCACAAACAAGTGTTTGTAAAAAACAACAAGTGATGTAAACAGATGTGTGCAACACTTAGATAGCTTTACTACTACTGTAGTATTAACTATATAAATTTCACTCAAATTACAAGTATTAACTAATTACCGCCGCTTTTCACTACAAATATATCTGAAATTAAATGCAGGAAATCCTATTCTTATCCATGTGTTGAAAGAACAGAGACAAGAAAGGGAATATGCTATCAACTCTAAATTTTGGAATAGTGCATGCAGATTTTAAACCATCATCATCATCATGTATTTTCATCATCATCATCACATCTTATGCTCCAAAATAACTTAAATTATGAAAGCAGAGAATAAAAATAATGTATATCATTTGCCTAATCCATAATTAAAACAATTAAATACCCTCACATCCCAGCCAAATCATTTAAAATGACAAAAGGTGTGTTTTTAATAAATTAACACAAACTAATCATTATTAAAATTTAACACCTCACTAGCTGCTTGTCGCAACCCTTGGATAAACTACTTCGTCAAAGGGCCCTCTAGCTGCTCGTTACAATCTTGGACCTTCTTCAGGTCTTTCCCATCAAGAATCCCCCCTATCGAGTGTCTAACTGCATACAAATAAAATTTTAAGATCAAATGAAATCAAATAAAATCTAATGTATAAATAAATAAATAAATAAATAAATATATATATATATATATATATATAAAGACACATAAGTTAAATTATGGATTAAACTATATTATATTTATGGAATTAAAAACAAATAAAATGAAATAAAATCTAACTTATAAAAAAAAATGACAGATAGACTTAATATTGGATTAAACTATAATATATTTATGGAATTAAAACAAATAAAATCTAACAT
>JAOXNR010000406.1:0-11160 GCA_028571225.1 Parsonsia alboflavescens
TGTTTTGTGCACTGTCACACTGTGCGACGAGTACAAAACAACATTATTTTTGCCTACATATTTTTTTTCCACAATCAAAAAGCCATCTTTTTGGATCGTCACACACTGTGACAGTTCACACAACAGCAAATAAATATAATTATAAATATATACATATATATATATTTATTTATTTATTTATAAGGATTGACCTATCCCAATCTCTGACCGTTGTGATGTTGATTGGATTAAGGTTTTGATGGCTCTTCAAAAAATGGGGTTATCCTGTCCCGATCTTTTAAATTTTCCGACTCTTAGGATTGAGGTCAGACGTAATCGGACCAGTCCTAATTGATAGCTCTAATTAAAATCCAATCTTTTTTCCAACCCTTTTACATGTGTTTTTATAAGGTTTTATGTACTTGTTGGACTTGATTCTCGTAAATTATGTATACTTTAAAGAAAAAAGTTATTCTCTCCTGGAATATATATTTTCTTCGTTAAAATTTGAATACTTTATTTTAACTTTGAATAAAATTGTTTAAAAATAATTTGAATTAGTTTATCGTTTACGTAACGAATTTAATGTCAACTTTTTAAAATTAAATTTTAATTGATTTGAAAAATATGATATTATTTATTTTTAATCTCGAAATGCTATAAAGTGTATTGCTAAGTTTTAACAATCAAATTAACTGTGAACTGTCTTTTTTTTATTTAAAATTTTTTTTCTTTTTGATCCAATGCCTCTAGATTTATATACTTTTAGGAAATTATGTATAAAATATATTTACAAAGGGTGTTTTTTTTTATTGAAATTTAAAATAGATTTTAGTTTATTCTTTTAGGGAATGATGTATAAAATATACGATTTTGCTAAAGCAGGCTCTGGAGCGCGCCTTAATGCATACTCTAACCGTTACTGTAATGGAATTTTTATCACGGTGCTCATGCAACCAACCAAGCGGAGTAAAAATTTCATTACGGTAACGGTTGGAGGGCGCATTAAGGCGCGCTCCGGAGCGCACCTTAGCAAATCCGATAAAATATATTTACAAAGGTTTTTTTTTTATTAAAATTTAAAATAAAATCAGACGTTAACCATTAATTTAAATGTTAAAAATTTAACTGTACACTTTATCACATTTTCCTTTTTAACCAATTCAAGTTGGAAATATTTAATTTCAGATCAAGGATGTATATTATATATGTACGATATGTGTATCACAAACCTTTTAACGTACACAATTTATAAATAATTTAACGTAAGCCTTCTAGTATAGACTTGTATTGTATTTTTTATTACATCAATAAAAAATTTATAAGTATCCTAAAATTTACAGACAAAATTTATTAGTTAAAGTTAATTAGAAAAAAAAAAAAACTATAAGTTCTAACCATAATTGATTTTTTGTTTTTTTTGAAAAATATATTATCGGGAATTACGTTCTTTAACGATTTGAAGTAAATCAAATACCCAATTTAAATAAGTTTAAAAAGTCGTCCAAAATGACCCAATTACAAGCCCAAACAGTCAGTCCATGTAAGCATTGGATTGAGTTTTGAAGGGATTGAGTCCAAATAAAAAATGCAGAAGGTCAAACAAAACAAAAAATATGATTCCAACAAGAAAAGAGAAAATGATGCTTTTCCACATTATTTGAAAATTCGATCAAAGACTAGGATTCCTACACAAGAAATAATAAATATATTGTCTAATTAATTTTAATTGATTTTTATGTTAAACTAATTTAATCAAACACTCAATTTTTTTCCTTTTTAGTGATGTTCGGCCTTGCTTTCTCACAATCCATTAATATATAACTATAAATTACAAAGGCTAAAATTTATAGAAAGATTAAGTCAAATTCACGATTTGTCTTATGCAGAGTTTACTTTCGAACCATTCAGCCACATCCTTAGATGCAAATAAAAGCAAACTTACAACTAATTTAGATGGAAATAAGAGGAGAGAAAAAAAAACAGATTTGAAGAGAAAAGTGAGAAATAATCTTATTTGAGAGTTTTATTGAGAGAGAAGAAGGGGTTTGGAGGGATGGGGAGGTCCGTCAAGAGAGGATGTAGTATCATCCCAAAAGTGGGAAGAAATGGAGAGAAGAGAGGAGAAAAGTTTAATAAACTTTTGTAAGGATAATTTTGCCCCTAACTTAAATATATCTGAAATAAAATCAAGTCATGGCTTAAATGAGCATTAGCTGCAATTCTGAACCACCGCCAACAAGAATACCGGTGGTTATAGAACCGCCTCCATTTCGTGCATCTTAAGTCCATTTTATGTCGAAATTTGAGACCGACGAAATTTTCATCTCAAACCCAAAAACCGAGACTATGATGGCATAATGGCAGTTATAAAATCGCCGTTAAATATATCTTTATTATTTTATTATATTTAACGACAGTTTAAAAACCGCAATTAAGTTTATTTGGACATTTTTATTTATTACCTAGAAATTGTTCGTGGCGGTTTTAGAACGGCCACTACTATTTTTTTGGTTTAAAAAAAATTTTAATTTCTGAAAAACCAAAAAAATTTCTTGCAGCAATAAATCAAAACCCCTATATATACCATTTCATACACACTCAACAGCTTCTCAATATATATCTACATATCTTAAACCAATTAAAGATTATAAATTAGCCATCTAGAACCATCATCCAAATACATAAACTATTTAAAGATAAATTTAAGATACAAGAATCATCCAAAGAGATATAACTAAATAAAGAAAAACTATAACAGTCATCCAACAAGATTATTTGAAGAATACAAAAGGATGCAGGATTTCATAAACTCATTGAGAACTTTCATCAAACACCTTTAGTGCACTTTAATAAATTTAGTGCACTATAATAAAAACATATAACATGCAATATTAAGTGATCAAAATTTTTTTCCATCAAACCCCATCACATCATGACCAATCAATTAAAATCAATTCCAATCCACAAACACATTAAACTAACAAATTTTAGGAAAATTAACAAAAACCTCAACATCTTTAAAACACATACCACACTGTTTTCAGACGATATTCAGGGGAAGGAAGACAACCGACTGGCAGAGACGACAAACGACTGACAACCAAGGGACTCCGAACAGTCGCAAAGTTTATCTGAAAATTTTAGAACAAAAGAAATAAACAGTTACAGAGTTCTAGGGCATATACAAATTTTTGAGGTAAGAAACAAATAATATACTCAAACTATCCAACATAAGCATTAAATCAAAGTTACAGAAATCTCAACATACCAAAACATGCTCAAATCTATGTCATAATATCTTCAAAGTAACAAAATTAAAAAACATTAAAAAAAAAAAAAACCAATAATAAAAGTAACACTTACCTTTATTGTTGAGAAAACAAATATAGAAGGTTGGGGCACAGCGGTGGGCGACGGTCCATCGTGCCGGCAATAGATCGGCAACTGTTGATGGACTTGGCATAGAAAATCGTAGCTGCTGTCAAGAAGGAAGAAGTCGAATAGGTTTGAGAAGAAACTTTTTTTCTTTTTTATCTGTGTCAATGGCTATGGCTTAGGAGGTTAAAACCGTTGCAACTTTTTTATGAGAATTTTTTATTTTGTACAAATAAAAATTATTATTTCATTGTTAATAGTGGTGGTTATATAACCGCCGCTATGTTTTATTTTAATTTTTTAAAAAAATTCTAAAATTTCACAAATAAACTTTCTTAAAAATTAATAATAGTAGTTATAAAATCGTCGTAATAATTAGAAAAATATTTATGAAAATTTTGTCAGAGTTTTAAAATAGTTGTAAACATCAAATTTTCATTTTTTAAAAAATATGACCGACGGTTTTAAAACCGTCATAAAGTTTTCCAATTAAAACAATACGGTTTCATTGTAACAAAAGTCCATTTTTCATTAAAAAAAGGTTAGGTTTTGTAAAATAAGTTTTATATTTTAAACTTCTCATCTTTTCAAAAGCTCCAAAACATAAAAATCTACTTTCGTTACTTTTCTTTCCTAAAAAACCAAAACAAATTTAAACTCAAATTGTTCCCTTTCTCTTCTTTTCTCTCCTTCTAAAAACTCGCAAAGTAGCTGTCAAATACTCATTATGATCCAATTAATTGGACATCTATTTGAGTATAATTAATAGCTAGCTAGATCTTACAACAATATTACTTGAATTCAAATTGATGAATTTCATTGAAGCAAATGCTTTTTAAGAAGATCATCAGAAGCAAAACGTTCTTTCCATATGGAAAGGTTGGTAAATTATGTGTTATGGTTTGTTAGAATGTTCGTTTATAACTTATAAGTCAAGTCATCAGGTCTCCAGTTCTACTTCTACCTGCAAATTTCAAAAACTTCAGAAGAAAACGGGGGCGGGGGAGAGGGGAACAGGAAAGCGCGGGAATCTACCAGTCAAGATCCTGCATAATAATAATGTTCGAAAACAATATTTTTGTGCCAAACGTTAATAATTATTTGTTGGTCGTTTTGAAATCTTGAAATTGCATGACTGATCAGTATTTTATTATTGTTGTTGGTATTATGATGCATTTTTATATATAAGCAGAAAAGGCAAATATAAGATGATAGCGATTTGCATGCAATTCCAAATACATAAAAGTTCTAACGGTCAATTTTATTTTTTTTAAGAAAAATTAAATTTTTTAAAATATATTTCATACATGACTTTTATTTGATTTCGTTTCACAAATTTGGATCAAAATACAATTTCATCCCAAAAGTTTTTTTTCCATCCATAATGGTCCCTCACGTTTTTATAGATAGTTGGAATGATTCAAAACATCAATTTTCGACCACTCATAAGGCGGGACCTGTCACGTGCAAGGCACGTGAGGGGTAAAATCATCATTTTAAGTTTTGTCCCTCCAAGTCAACCACCATAAAATGGGTTAATGGGTTTGGAAAAGGTTAAAACAGGTTTAACCCAATTTCATGCGATTAATTTAATTAACCAACAGACAGGTAAAAATCCAATTTCACACTTCTCACCCAAATTAAAAAATCGTTCTTCCGATAAACCCTAACACATCAAAATCTTATCACTACGAGCCTAAAGATTGTCGAAGGGGAGGTTTTTGACTGAAGAAGAGGATGGATAAAGGATCCAAATCAGGTATGTATGTTAAGATTTAAAGTTTTCAGTGTTCGTGGGTAGGTTTTGTCTTCTTCGTGGGAGTGCTTTCTGAACTGAAACCTTTTATCTAACTATGATTTGGAATGCTCAAAAGTTCATTATTTTAGAAAAGAGGTTAAAAAGGTTGGTATTTTAGATTGGGCTGTGTGCAACACATGGGTCGGGGTTATCTTTTCTCTATTTTAAACCGCATAAATTATCTTCTTGCTTTGCTTTTGGGCATTGGTTTGACTCTTTGTTTCGTTTCTATCTTGTGGTCCCTGGAAGGTAGTTGTTGTTTGTTTGAAGTGCGATAATGATATTAGTTAATAACATTTTACACGTAATATTTTTTTTTGGTCCCTTCAAAATTATTTATCAGGTAAAAAATGTACTCTGAGAGTGCATTGTTGAGGTCAATTAATGGGTCCTGATTTGTCTACTTATATGGGTGGAAGGACAGAAAGCTTTAACTACTGCTCATATGAACTTTGTTCATTATCCCAACTAGATTCTATTTCATTTAGATAAGGTGTGAAAGACCCCTTTTTATTGTATTATTGGAAGGTTGGGATGATGGATGCGGGGTTTTTTTTGAGTGGAGATTGTTATTGTGTGATGGTGACTTGGATAAGATGGTCCAATTTTGAGAGAAAAATGAGGTTGTTGAGCTTCTGATACAAAAGTTTGAAAATGAGGATAATGTTGGCCCTTATTATAATTTAGGACTTGGTAAAAGAATATCATTTCCCATAGCCTATGTTGCCAATTCATCTAATGCAGGGAACAAAAACAGTAAAGCAAAAGTTGGAGAGGAATGTCTAGGTTTTATGTGGGTTCCACAAGAAGTGGCCTATGCAGCTAGAAGTCCTAAAAATAGACCAAAAAAGAAAGAGCAAACACCAAAAGCTGAAGCACAAGTCCTTTCTACACCTGCAAGTGGGGAAAAAAAGAAGGTTACTGATAAAAGCCCTATCAGTAAGGGTAATTCAAAAGCAAGGCTAACTGTTGAAGATGGTAGTGCAGATGATTGTCTTGGAACATCATGGACTTTGGTAGAGGTCAACCCTAAGAGGACTACAAAGAAAAAAAAAAAAAAAAAACAGCAGGTCTAAGAGGGACAAAGAATGAAGCACAAGAAGGAAAAAATGGGATGGATACCGAAGTAGAATCAAACAAAGAATTGCAGGTTGCAGGTGGTGAAGTTAAAAAAAAAAAAAAGGGTCAGGAAAATGAGGGAAATGGAGATAACAGAGTTCAAAAAATTGACAAAGGAAAAAAAGTGGCAAATTCTAAAGTTAAAAAAAAAAACCCGAAAGGGAAAGAAAAGAAAGAGCAACAAGAGGATGATGACTTTGATCTTTTGGATTTGGGAAGTTTCTAGGACAGTGATTTTGTGCTTAGTGGTGATGAGTAGGAAGAGGTAAGTCCAAAAACCATAAGAAAGTATTTGCGAAATGCTGGCTACCCAACAGAAGACACTGATGAAATAGTTAGTGATAGTAGCGTGGGTCAAACCGGTGACTTTACATCTGAAATGAAGAGATGGGTGCAGGAGGGTGAAACAGATGACTATGTGGCTGGATTGAATGAGGTAAATGTGGATGAAACAAACTGACAGGTGGAGGAAAATAATGAGACTGACATCATTAGCTATGCATACAATAGAAAGGCACAGAAAAAGGAATATTGTGAATTTGATATTTGGGAAACAGAGGGCTTTCTAACGAAGCTTCTTGCAAGGTAGGAATTTAGCATTGACCAAGACATTGATTCAGATGCTAACCTTGAATCAATAATGGGGGACTCTTCGGATGAAGATGTGGCCAATGAGACAAGATTTGAAAGATACAAGTCCAAGAAGAAGTTGAATGACACTTATTTCATATGTGAGTAAGAATTTAGCTCCAAGAATGACCTGAAAGAGGCCATAATACATCATGGGATAATCTGGGGTCAACCAATTAAGTTCAAGAAGAATGACAACAAGAGAATTTGGGCAGTTTTTATGGAGGCTGACTGTGACTAGACTATCTATGCCTACTACATTGCTAATAAGGGACTATTTCAAGTGAGGACTGTGCATCCAAAACATGGGTGTGGAAGAACTTTCCACCACAAGCTTGCATCACACAAGTTCATAACTACCAACTACTTGGAAGAATTTAGATCCAATAAAAAGTTTGATGTGGGGCAAGTACAATACAAGGTGCATTGGGAATTGAATCCACAGGTTTCCAGAAATGTTCTTTACAAAGCAAAGGCAGCTGCGAGAGAGTTGATAGAAGGCAAGTACAAAGAGCAATACAATCAGATTCATGATTATGCTAAAGAGTTGAGAAAGACCAATCCTGGTTCTACAATTTGTGTAAATGTTTATAAGGATGAACAAACTGGGAATCATGTGTTTAGAATGTTCTATGTATGCTTTGATGCATTAAGGAAGGGTTTTAAAAATGGATGTTGGAAGATTCTTGGTGTTGATGGATGCTTCTTGAAAGAATCCCATCTTGGGTTCTTTTGACAGTTGTTGAGCTTGATCCAAACAATAGGGTCTTTCTTGTCATTTATGCTATAGTTGAGGGTGAGAATAGGGGAACATGGATATAGTTCTTGAATTTAATGCAGCAGGACTTGGAAATATATGACATGGAGAATTGGTGTATCACATCAGACCGACAAAAGGTTGTTATATTACTAACACAGTTCAATTTTACTTACTTCTTATATCTAACTACCACTTTCAATTATATATATATATATTTGCAAGGCTTAATTCTGACCGTAGGGGACTTGATGCCTGATATTGAGCATCGATTTTGTGTGAGGTATTTGCATGCCAATTTTAGGAAAAACTACCCTAGTGAGACCCTTAGACTAAAACTATGGGGTTGTGCAAAGGCAAAATATGAAAGCAACTTTAAGAGTCATATGGATTCAATAAAAGAAGTAGATGAGGGTTCTTGGAAGTGGCTAAATAACGATGACACTCTTAGGGTATAGATGTTTTTTAGAACAAAAGTGAAGTGTGATATTTTACTTAATAATCACTATGTTAATTGGTAGCTGATTGAAGCAAGGGGGAAGCCAAGTTTTGTTGATGAAATGATTGAAAGAAAAGAGAGATTGGATAGTTAAGTATAAAGGAAGAACATTTCATAGGTTGGTTACTAGGATAGAGAGTATGAAAGAAAGGTCAATGGACTATGCAGCCTGCTTTGTTAAAGATGTGATATGCCAAGTGTCAAAGAATTCAAGTGAGGCATTTGTCTTTGACTTGGCACTAAAGACTTGCAGCTATAAGAAGTGGAATGTTAGTGGGATTCCTTGTGTTCATTCCATTTCAATTCTAACTTTGATTGGAAAATATCCATTTGATTATGTTGACTGCTGCTATAAAAGGGATGCATACATTAGAGCATATGAAAATACCATCTTCCATGAGAATGGCCCTAGCAATTTGGACCCCATTGGAAGATCCACTCTACAAGTTCCACCAAAGTTGAAGCTCCTTGGAAGACCAAAGAAGAACAGAAGAAAGGAGGCAGGGGAAACTAAAAAATATGCTCCAGGGAAACACTAGTTATCTATAGTTGGTTTGGAATCTCATAAGTGAGGCACCTGTCATAAGACAGGTCACAACAAGAGAAGCTATCCCGAAATTGCTAAAAAAAGGAAGAAAGATGAAGTGGACCATGGTGAAAAAAAAACAGTGGCTGACAATTCTGAGCAACATGAAATTGTTGATGAAGATGGAGTTCCAATTAATGTTAACAAATGTAGAAAATGTGATAGCCTTGGACATAACAGAAGGACATGCAAAGTTGAGGCATCATTGGTGACTAATGGTAATGACACTGTGCAGGAAGATGACTCCACAACAGCTACTAGACAACACAATACATCCTTACCTACTCAAAGTTCTCAGATAGGCACTTAATTTGATTATAAGGGCAACATTTATTCTTCATTAGTATTATGTAAGATTTGACTAATTTGTATTTATTTACAGATAACAAGCAGGAATAAGAGGAAGAGAAAATGTGGTACTTGCAATCAAGGAAGGCATAACAAGAATACATGTCCAAATGAGGAAACTAGAAGAAAATTGAAGAAGTCATTTGGGGAATAAGGGGTTTCATTTGTTAATGAAATGTATCTTGATAGCTTTTAATTGTTTTTGGTTTAAGTGTTATTTTGGTCCACTAAGGTTTTTGGTTGTCATGTGATTGCAAATGTATTTTGGATTAGTGTATTGGTGATTGGATTAGTTAAAACAATGTAGTTGATGGTTTTTTAGTTTTTATATGAATGGTTTTTAGATTGTATATCATTGCCTTTATTCTGTTTTCAAGTTTTTTACATGAGATGAATGTATCTTGGCCACAATGACATGTTGTGTGGTGTGTATCAAGTAGACCTAGAAGAGTTTGAGTTTAGACTTATAAATTTTCCATGAAAGTTTAATTTGTCCACGATAAGAATAAATGACCAAATATATTTTGTACATCAGCATACGCAAGTGTAGCTGTTCACCTTCTGTTATTGTTGCCCTAAAGTGATCAATTTGCACTATAGGACAAATTAAAGAAGCTAAACACAGAAATTTGCTATATACGTAGAAGCCTCCTTGACTAGTGGAATCCAAATTCGAGCAAAATCAGAGAAAAATCTCTACACATTCAATTAATATTAATACAACATTTGATGAATTAAGATAAACTAACATTAATAATTCTCAATATTTCCTAGAGAGCAAAAAGTATAGCAAAGCTAAAACCCAGAATTGGGGGCCAAAGGTGATACACAGATCAGTTGAAAAATAATGTTCATAATCCACCATAGTTTTAGTATTTTGATACTTCCAATATTCAAGATTATTAATAATAACATCTTTATTCTGCAAAAATTCAAAGACGTCCCCTGCATATATCATAGGAATCTGCACTCTAGTCCTTAGTTCATCATCAACAGCCTTTGATTCATCTTCCAAAAGAAGATCAAAATAGCTACTCAAATCATTCGGAGAACCATTCACCCCTATTTTATATCCCCAATAATCTTTTCTTGACCAGAACTACTTCTCATGTCATCATGTCCCTGTAGAACAAATTAAGAACCCAACAGAAGTAGAAACAAAAACAAACCTATTCAGATTCTATGGAAAAAGTAGACATAGATAACCAAACCAAACAATACCCCGAACGAGCAATGTCGGTAATATATTGCATTCCTTCTTGATTCTTCAACTTCAGTTTCACACCTCCGAAATCGCAGCAGCAACCCAGGTATGATTATGGTTGATCGAGCACACATGGGAGGATCGTACCAAGAAAAAAACCCACAGTCGCAAGCCCTCTACATTCATAATGACACAACCCAACTTTAATGAGGAAAATTGGGAAGAAAAAAAAACGGAACTGGGCAGCAAAGATCCAAAACCAAGATCTGAACAAAAAATATCCCAAATAAAAATCTTACCCAATATAGTTGGCACCTAAGAAACCTTCTACCTGGGTTTAAATCTATCCAAGATGTCTTCACTGTCGTCTTTTTCCACAATAGCATCACGTGTCGACTTCCTCTGCCATGGTTAAGTTCAAGTTCAAGAATCGAAGAAAGTCGAAACTAAAATAATGAGAACCAAATATAGGAAGAAAGGTGGTTGACTGAATGAGGACAAAACTTGAAACATGACAGGCTCCGTCACCTAAGTGGTCTGAAATTGGTGATTTGTACCATTCCGGCTACCTCTAAAAACGTGAGGGACGGTTATAATTGAAAAAAAACTTTTGAGACCGAACTGTAATTTGACCCAAACTTGTGGGACCAAATGGGCTAAAAGCCCTTTTATTAACTAAACCCTTGTGTATTTGATCAAATTTATTTTAATTTTTCTAAAAATAGTTGACCGTTAGAGACTTAACAGAAGCCCAACATAATTGAGCTCCACTGCCCATTATAGCATTGACGCAGGAGCGGACAGTGCAAGTCAATGTGAACAAGAACAGGCAGAATTGACCAAGGAAACAGAGCCACAAGTG
>JAOXNR010000407.1:0-11157 GCA_028571225.1 Parsonsia alboflavescens
TTATTAGTCTTATAATTAATTTGGGCTTAGGTCCATGAGATTAATTATTTGATGGGCTAAGAATAAAAATAAATATTATGCTTTAATTAAAGGGTCAGAATAATTATGTTGGGTCCACGATCCAATGAATAATTATTGGACCTTTGATTAAATAAAAGGATTGTTGGGCTGTTGGGTTCTTGGCTCATAGAAAATCCATATTTTTAATTTAGTTATTTAAAGGATTATTGATTAATCCTATAATAAAAAGAAGATAGATAATAGCAAAAAAAAAAAAACCCCTAGAAAATTTGAAAAGACGTATTTTTTTTCTCTACATAAAAATTACATAAGGTCTGGCTTTTCCTCCATTCCACTTACAGGATTCCTCGGTCTTCGATTCTCCTTTCTGTTCACCAAGACAGATAGGGAATAGATTAGAAGATCTTTTGTATAGTAGATCAAGACTTCCAAATTCATTCCACGGGACAAGATCTCCACAAATCTTCATTCTAGGTATCGTTCTCAATCTCCAATGTTAAATTTTTTTTAAAATTTTGGGACTCCAGATTCGTTTCCTCATGGATTTGGGATACAATTCCCTTGAAGTGGTATTAGAGAAGGTTCTCTCAACGAGAACGATACCAATTTTCGTTTATTTTAGGGTGGCTAAATTGCATGATAAACTTTATGTGTTTATTTATGACCCTCAAGATTTTAATTTAGAATTCTATAAGCGTCGTGAATGGAGGCATAGAGAATTGTAAAATTTTAATGTATTTATATTTGTTAGAAACTTTTTGTTAATCCTTATAATTAGAGGTATAGGAAATTGTTCTTTTTAAATTACTGTTTCGTTTAAAAAAAAGAGAGGTTTCTTCTAGGTTTGTTGCCATGACTGCCGGGCAGCCAAGTTCACTGGATTGCATCTGTTTTGTTGTCGACGAGAAGTAAGCGGCGAGGCTGAGAAGAAGCAGTGGCCAGGCAGCCACCCCGAGGGCAGCGTCTGACAAGGCCGCAGCCGACCGATCCAGTAGCATTCCAGCAGCCAGCACGCCAGTGGCAATCAAGCAGAACAACGGAACTAGTAGTCACGGAAGTCTTCACTCGGGTAGTTGCAGAGGCACGACGAAGAGCAAATCGCACAATCAGATTTTGCAGATCTTGGAACAGCAACTATGATGTGATTTCCTTGTAGGTTGAAGGGTTTTCACACAAACAATCAAATCAAATTGATATAAAGTGAAGGACTCATGAAAGGTTAGTTTTTGGGAGATTAGGAAGACCTTTGTAAATTTAACTACAACAACCAGCCTCTTGCTTTGGAAGACAACTCAATACCACACATAAGTGATTCAGAGCCCAAAAGAAATGACTAAGAACCTAGTTCTAAGACACTCGCAAAAGATCAAATGATCCTGGTTTGGAAGAAGCTCCAAAAGGTTTATGTTTTTCTCTCAAAGTTCTATGTTTTAAAATGTTTGAAGCAAAGCCTCTATATACTTGCTAAAACGCTAACTAAACTTAACAAAAAGGATGGGTGAAAAGCCTGTAAAAATTACAAAAAGAAAGAAGATGAAAAGGGAAGCCAAAATGTAGGTTTTAGATCCTTGAAATAATGGTCGTGAAAAGCTCCGGAGCAGGCTCTTGCATCGGATGGAGTGCCGGATACCTTTTGTGTCTATCTGGTGGCCTTCCTCCGGCATCGGCTCTCCTTTCAGTAGCACCGGATGCCCTGTTCTAGCCAAGCTTCCAGCCATTATAATTCTCTTTCTGAACCATCTTTGTCTTGCCTAGTTCCATCTTCATTCCAAGCTCTCTTAGGCGTTCCAACTCCATCCTAAAGGCTTTGAATCTCCCATAAGTTGTACTCCCTCCTTGCTTGCTCTTGTTCAAGTTCATCCCCTTCAAACATGGCTTCAAAGTCGAATCGCTCTTCTTTGTTTTGAACAAATATCATCAACGCTTTCTTCATCTTTGACGCCCTCATTCTTGTGATTGGCCTCGGTGGAATTGATGGTGCATGGTCTCCATCACTCCCCCTCTCTTCGAAAGGATTCGTCCTCGAATTTCCATCATCTACATCAAAGGGGGTTTAAGTCACTAAAGTTAAAAGTAGAACTAACTAGGTACTTACCGAGAAGATCAATATTGTAGGCTATGTCATTGATCTTCGCTAAGACTTGGAAAGGACCATCTCCTCGGGGATTAATCTTGGACTTGCGAAGTTGTGGAAAACATTCCTTCCTGAAATGCACCCAAACCCAATCTCCAACTTCAAAGTTCATTGCCTTTCTTCCTTTGTTATGGTGCTTGGCATACTTTTGGTTTTGTGTATTAAGGTTATTCCTCACCTTAGCGTGCAATTCCTCTTTATTCTTTCCATCTAAACTATGCAACTCATTTGAAGGCGAAGGCATCAAATCCACGGGAGTCAAAGGGTTAAAACCATATACCAATTCAAAAGGAGAAAAATGAGTAGCGGTATGTACACACCAATTATAGGCAAATTCAATAAATGGTAAACAATCCTATCAAGATTTAAAGTTCCTTTTGATTATAGCAATTACTAAGTCCCCAAGGTTCTATTAACCACTTCCATTTGGCCATCGGTTTGTGGGTGACAAGTAGTAGAGAATAGCAATTTAGTCCCAAGTTTTTCCCACAATAGCTTCTAAGTAATTTAGACTCAAGAGTAGAAAGCAAAGTGTACCTCCTTGAGAATGCATCCGCCACCACATTTTCTTTACCTTGTTTATACTTGATCACATAAAGAAACATCTCAATATACTCCACCTATTTGTCATGCCTCTTGCTTAGCATGGTTTGGCCCTTCAAATGCTTTAGGGACTTGTGGTCGGTGTGTATCACGAACTCCCTTGGCCAAAGGTAGTGTTGCCAATTTCTCAAAGACCTAACCAAGGCAAACAACTCTTTGTCATAGGTAGAATAATTCAATGTAGCTCCATTTAATTTCTCACTAAAGTAGGCTATAGGTTTTCTCCCTTGCATCAAAACCACTCCTATACCCACCCCCGAAGCATCACATTCAATTTCAAAAACCTTAGAGAAATCGGGTAGAGAAAGGACAAAGGAACATGCAAGTTTGGATTTTAACAATTGAAAAGTCTTTTCTTGTTCAGTCTCCCACCTAAACTTAACTTTTATCTTGGTCATTTCCGTAAGAGGGGCAACTATAAAACTAAAATTAGGAACAAACCTCTGATAGAATGAAGCCAACCCATGGAAACTTCTTACCTCATTAATGCTTTTAGGTGTAGGCCATTCCTTGATTGCCTTGATTTTCTCCTCATCCATTTGGACACCATCAGAAGAAACAACATATCTAAGATAAGTCATTTTTGTCAAGCAAAAAGTACATTTACTCAAATTAGCATATAGTCATACATTCCTAAGGATGTCAAAGACTACTCCTAAGTGTTCAATATGCTCCTCCACATTTTTGCTATAAATAAGAATATCATCAAAATATTATACAACAAATTTGCCTATGCACTCAATAAGCACATGATTCATCAACCTCATAAATGTACTAGGTGCATTAGTTAGTCCAAAAGGCATCACAAGCCACTCATACAAGCCATGTTTAGTTTTAAAGGCCGTTTTCCATTCATCCCCTTCCTGCATGCAAATTTGATGATAACCACACTTTAAGTCAATTTTAGAAAAGTATTGGCTACTACTAAATTCATTTAACATATCATCAAACCAAGGAATGGGAAAACGATACTTTACCGTGATCTTGTTGATGGCTCAGCGATACGTGCCATCCTTCTTTGGCAGCAACAAGACCGGAACAGCGCATGGGCTCGTACTTTCTCTCACAGACCCCTTTTGGAGTAGCTCCTCCACTTGCCTATGTAATTCCTTGGCTTCCTCCAAGTTTGTTCTATTAGCGCGCTTGTTTGGAAGAGGTGCTCTCAGAACAAGGTCGATTTGGTGTTTAATTCCCCGAATTGGTGGCAAGTCTCTAGGTAGCTCCTCCAGAAAGATGTCATTGTATTCCTTTGAAAGTGAAGAAACAACACGACGAAGAGAGGGGTTAGTGTCAAGTGGGTTAGTAAATAAAGATTCCTTATATATCAAGAGAGCCATAGGTCTATGACCTTCACAAGCATAATTCACCTCTCTTGTTCTTGCAAGGAAACTCACTTTCTTTTCACTCTTGTGTTCTTCTCCTCTCTTTTTCCTCTCATTTTCTTTTGATTCCTCCTTCTCTTGTTTTTCTTTCGAACTCTCTCCACTCACTTTTGTTTTCCTTTTTTCTTTTTCCGCATAATATTCTTTCATCTTCTCAAGTAATATCTTTTGATCAATGTAGGCTTCATGTGGTTTCAAAGAATTTAAATGAACTTTCTTCCCCTCAAATTCAAGAGCATGTTTGCTTTTGTGCCCATCAAAGGTAACTGTCCTATCAAATTGCCAAGGCCTACCAAGAAGTAAATGGGTGGCTTGCACGGGAACCACATCACTATGGATCTCATCACTATATTTACTCATGGAGAAAGCGATCCTCACTTGTTTCCCAACCCTTACTTCCCCACTATCGTTGAGCCATTGCAACTTATATGGCTTTGGGTGATCAACACATGGAAGCTTTAACCTATCCACCATATACTTACTAGCCACATTGACGCAACTCCCACTATCTACAATGAGACTACACAAGTTTCCCTCAATCATGCATCTAGAATGAAACAAGTTTTCTTTTTGCATCTCCTCTTCTTCCTTAACTTGGGCACTGAGAACTCTCATAATTACCATATTCAATGGTCCCCTCAAGGGTTCCCTCATTTTCATTCTCCTCATCTTCCTTCCCGTTACCATGTTCATTCTCTCTCCCCTCCTCTTCCCCTTCACTAGCGGACTCTACTATCCCCTTGTCCATAAGGATAACTCTCTTATTAGGACATTGGTTAGCAAAGTGTCCATAGACTTGACATTTAAAGCATTTAATTTCTCTATCTTTAAAAGGCGGGAGTGGAGTTTTACCTCTATCCCCTTGAGTTGCCTTAGCTTCACCAAATTTAGGCTTAGGCGCCTCTTCCTTGGTGGTGACTTTAGGCGCGCCTTGATCCCTATTGAGCCAAGTGTTGGTATTCTTGGAAGAAGACGAGCCAAAATTTGAGGTGCCAAAGGTTCTTCTCTAGGATCCCTTCCTATTCGTCACATGGCTCTCAATCTTAATGGCCTTTTGTACCATCTCTTCTAGATCTTCATAATGTTGTAGCTCAAGTGTGTCACTTATCTTCGGGTTTAGACCATGGAGAAATCTCACCATTGTTGCTTTCGCTTCCTCACCCACCAAATTGCTCCTTATCATTGCAATCTTCATCTCCTTGTAGTATACATCAACACTTTTAGAGCCTTGGGTGAGTGTTTGTATCATGTGGTGGAGGTCTCTTTGGAAATTTCTATTCGCAAACGTTTTTCTCATTTGCCGCTTCACATCTTCCCAGGTCTCAATTGGTGGTGTGTTTTGTCGTCACCTGGCAATCACTGGGTGAACCCACCAAATAATGGCATAATCTGAGAAGCAGACAATTGCAAGCTTAATTTTCTTCTCTTTAGAGTAGCAATGGCACTCAAATATAGATTCAAATCTCCCCTCCCAATCCAAGTAATCATTTGGGTTGTCTCCTCCATAAAAGGGTGGCATCGTTAACTTGATGTTTCCCAAATTTCCATCAACTTCTTTATCTCTTCTTGGCCTCCTGGGTCTATCATCAACATGATATTCATCAAATGCTTCCTCTCTCCTTGGCTTCCTCGGTCTTTCATCAACATGGTACTCATTGTACTCTTCTTTATTCTCATTTTCAGTCTCCACATGGTGCTCATGGTAGTCCCTTCTCCTTGGTTGATGTCCCCTTCCTCTCCCCCATTAAGGTATTTGGTTCCTCGTAGGTGGAATTGGAGGTTGGGCCTCCATGGAATCCATTCTTCCTTCTAAGTAATCCATCCTTGTTTGGACATCCCTTCTTAGCTCTCCCATGTTGGTGGTCATGCTTTCAATCCTCTCCAAGATGCTAGAGAGAACAACATTGTCTTCTCCCATGTTTGAAGCTTGTGAAGATGGTGAAGCTCCGTGTGTCATATTTGCTTTCAAGATCAATCAAGAAAAAAACAGGGGAATTTTCTTGCCCTCACGTTCCACTCATGTATCACTCTTTCACTCGCCTGTTTTTTTTTCTTCTTTTCTCTCTATGGTCCTCACTCCTAAAGCCTTTTTTTTTCCCCCACTCTAGTTCTTAATCAACTCTCAAGAGCAATAGGCAAATCACTTAGGCAAGAGGAACCAAATTGATCCACACAAATCACGTAGTTGATTAATTGAAGTTGTTCAATTGAGAGCCAACAAAATAGAGTTTCAAAGAGTTAAGGTCAACCAATTCAATACAAAGAGCAATTCACTAGGAATCCAAAGAAATGATCAAATAGTATTTTAGCAAACACCTAGAGAGCAAAGAAATTGTGAACCACTTTGTCAATGAATTCAACAAACCCAATTCCTTGATTTTCAAATTGATAGACAATAGGCAAATCAAACACAATAGAATCTCAATTCAACCAATTCCAATGGGATTCAACAAGAAGTCTCACAATAACATTCAAATCTCAAACTTTCTTTCTTTCTTTTTCGTGCAGAATTTTTTTTTTTTTGGTCTTTCAAGAACAATGTTCTTTTTCTTTTCTTTTTCATTTTTGTAGATATAGATGAACAACACTTAACAAATATGAAGGTTCACAAGAAACACCAGGATAGATGTAAAGGAACAAGAACAAATACATACAAGATCATATGATTTTCAAAGAAGAAAGATATGATCTTAACACTTAAAAACAAGAAAGCACGTAAGATAGTCAAACCTTTGATGCAAACCAATCTCCGATACCAAAAGATGATGTGATTTTCTTGTTGGTTGAAGGGTTAGTTTCACACAAACAATCAAATCAAATCGATATAAAGTGAAGGACTCATCAAAGGTTAGTTTTTGGGAGATTCGGAAGACCTTTGCAGATTTAACTACAACAGCCAACCTCTTGATTTGGAAGACAACTCAATACCTCACCCAAAGTGATTGAGAGCCCAAGAGAAATAACTAAGAACCTAGTTCTAAGACACTCTCAAAAGATCAAATGATCTTGGTTTGGAAAAAGCTCCAAAAGGTTCATGTTTTTCTCTTAACGTTGTATGTTTTAAAATTTCTGAAACAAAGCCTCGATATACTTGCTAAAACCATAACCAAACTTAACAAAAAGGCTGTAAAAATTATAGAAAGAAAGAAGCTGAAAAGGGAAGCCAAAATGCAGTGTTTTAGCTACTTGAAATTTTGATCAGGACAAGATCCGGCGTTGGCTGCTGCACCGAATACCTTCTGTCTTTGTCCGGTGGCCTTCATCAGGCCTCGGCTCTCCCTTCAGCAGCACCGGATGCCTTGTTCCAGCCAAGCTTCCAGCCATTTCAAGGCTCTGTCCGAACCATCTTTATCTTGCCTAGTTCCATCTTCATTCCAAGCTCTCTTAGGCTTCCCAACTAGATCCTCAAGGCTTTGAGCCTCCCATAAGTTGTACTCCCTCCTTGCTTGCTTTTGTTCAAGTTCATCGTCTTCGATCATGGCTTCAAAGTCGAATCACTCTTCTTTGTTTTGAACAAATATCATCAACGTCTTCTTCATCTTTGACGCCCTCATCCTTGTGATTAGCCTCGGTGGAATTGATGGTGCTTGGTTTCCATCAAACCGGCAGCAGTCATCCTGTCAAGCAGAGCACCGGCAAGCAGTGCCCAAGTTGCTGTGGCTTGATGATGGCAGTCCAGGCCGCAGCCCAACAGTGCAGCAGTCTCAGCCCAGAAAAGCCAGGCAGCGACTCGAGGGTTGTACAAGAACTGGGCATGGTTGTATCGACTGGAGGCCGGTCAGACTTAGGCAACTGGTCCCTTGGAAGGCTAGTGGCTGGTCGAAGGAAGAAGAAGGCTAAGAAACCCTAATTGGGTTTTGGTTATTTGCAAAAGAGGGTCTCAATTGTTTAAAATTCCTAGGTTTGGGCCTATAGATTTTATTAGCCCAATTTGGAGTTTTTTAATTATAGTTCTTTCGGGCCAATGCTTTATGCAATTTTTTTTGTTATGCTTTATATTTTGTGATATAGAAAAGCATGAAAATAAATAGAATCCACCCCTAGGAAAATAAACAAGATCACATTTAATTAATTTGTTTGATTAATTGGTCACATAGGATTAAAACTAGAAAAAGCATGAAATTGAATTTTATGCTTTTTTTAGTATTTATATTCATTATGTGACATAAATCATTCCTATGGGAAACCTAGATTTGGAACGTTCTTGAAATAATTATTTGATTTGATTATGATAACTAAGAAATCAAGAAAATAATTATTCAAACGATAATTAAATTCTTTATATAGTAATATGGTTATTTTTGGAAGCTAGAAATAGCCTAAATAATTTATTAAAGGTTTTTATCCTTGACTTAATAAAATAAAAGTATGGGCTATCATTTCTAAAAGTCATAACCTAGAATATAAACTATTACAAGAACTAGTAAAATATAAGGTTTTATAAGATTGAAATAACTTTAGAAATTATATTTGTTCAAAGTTGTACTTTGAACATAGATATATAATTGAGCTATGTTTTCTTAAGAAATAAAACCAATATTATATTTTATTAAGTTCCTCAAATAAAAGATTGAGTGGGAGAGGGTACATTAAATTGGACCCATGGCTTCCATTACTTATTTGTGTTAATGGATTGTGGCTTTCTCGTGTCACCTCGTGTGACCCCCTATAGGATAATTGTCCATAAGAACCTAGAAATTAATAGACAAATTAAAAGCTATTTTCGAGGATAAGTGTTGTTATCGGCCAGCCCATCGTTGGAGGCATTAATACTGGATTGTCCATAGTTTATCATGAGAGTGGCCAGCCCCGTTGGAACTTCTCTGGATTGATTAACTAAGAGATTTTAGTAAGTAATGGTTAAACACTCAACTTAGAAAAGCATTAGCCTGCCTATGTAGCTCTGTTACATTTTCTAAGAGCCGAACGAGGTCATTAGATATTGGTGCATTCGTTGCATAGATCAATATGCTAAGCCACCTTATTATTGACTATAGTGGGAGGAACAACTATGGTCTAAGATAATATGAAAAGAACAATGTGTTTATCACTTTAAATGTCTTGTTTTATATGTTTATCTCCCTTTGTCCAATGGTCAGTTTTCTCTTCAAGAGACAGTTAACTGAAACCAGTAATTTGGACTAGAAAAGAGAATTGCTTAAAGTCCTAAATGCGGAACCATATGAATAATGATGTGGGCTGGCCCGAGCTCAGAATGGGCTTTTTATGATTTTAGAGCTTCCAATTAGGTTTAGAATAGATTTTAGGTTATAAATACCTCGTTTTGTCTTAGTTACAAATTGCTTTTACAATGTGATTTCTCCGACTTTTGGTCGTTAAATTGAAAACTTGTGTGTTTTCACAATATCCAGTTCTTTTCCTATTTAGCAGTTTATTCGTTCCTGTTTATTGCATCAGTTGGCATCAGAGCAATAGGTTGCTTTCACCAATGGCTGAACAAAATCGTGTTGGTCATGGACGACGTCATGCTGGACGGGGACGTGGAGTCGTTCCTGGAGAAGATGAACAGCCTCGTCAATGAGACCTGCGAGAAAAAGAAAATGAAGAACAGAGAAAGGAGGATCCAAGTCTTGGAGCAGCCATTGGAGCAGGCTAGGTTGGACTTTCAGACTAGGGAGCAGGTGGAATCAGAGATTGAATCCGAAGATGAGAGGGAAGACGTCAATCCGTTTGGGGTTTTGAACCAGGGGTGTAATTAAGCAGAACGACCTGGCAGACAATCTTCCTTCCAAAATCTTGGCATGAAAATCAAGATTTCCGAGTAGGCGAGCAAGCAGATCGAAAGATCATAAAAAAATAAAAATAAGAAAAAAAAGATCCAAAGTTTGAGTTTTCCGAAACTATTGCTGTCGTACTGTTTCTCGGTTACTATTCTAGTGACACTATTCATCATTTTTACTGTTCATAGCAATTGCTATTCATCCGAACTAAAAGTTGCGATTTTTCTTGAGTTCATGTTTTTAATTTATTATTATTATTATTTTATTTATTTATTTTAATTAGAGTTCTTTTGGGTCACAAGTACTAGTAGAAACGTAGCTGGTGAGGACGAGTCAAATTTGAGGACGAATCTTTTCCAAGCCGAGGAGAATGATGCAGGTTGGCCCAAGCTCGAAATGGGCTTTTTATGATTTTAGGGCTTTTTATATCCAATTAGGCATAGGGTAGATTTTAGATTATAAATACCTCGTTTTGTCTTAGTTACGAACAACTTTTACGATGTGATTTTTCCAACTTTTGTTGTCGACTTTTGGCCGTTAAATTGAAAACTTGTGTGTTTTCACCATATCCAGTTCATTTCCCGTTTAGTAGTTTATTCGTTCCTATTTCTTGCATCAAATAACTTTTACACCCACAGTCTATTTTTATAAAAGAATAAAATTCTACTAAAGAACAAAAGGACTTCCATATGGCATGGAAAGATATTAACAAAGAATTAAATTCTTGATGTTAAATCTTATGTCAAAAGTCATTGAGTAATAATTATGAAGATGAGGATAATATTGCAAGGGTTGATGAATCTCTTTGAATTAGATTCAGAGAAGAGATTAATTCGGAAATTGCAAACTTTTTAGTGGGTATCGAGTTGGCTGAAGAATCTTCTTATCGAGAGTTTTCTCTTAAGGATTTGAAGATTTATAATGAAGCTAAAGATCTTGATGTTCACGAGAAAAGGAGAGTTATATATCAATCTTTAGACGTCTATATCTTATTTCTTGAATTCATTTTACAATCTGCTAGGAGAGTATTACCTCTTAAATGGTAGATTTCCTTCACAAGAAGAATTCTTAAAGGAAATGGATAATGTAGAAAAGATTGAATGAGATCCGAAGCTTTTAGAAAAGATTTCTCCTATTGAGCCTAAGCCTAAACCAAAGAGGACTCAAAGGAATGAGAAAATCATTCTACATATAAGCAAGAGAAATCATCTCAAGCCTCATTGGAAATTCATATACATAGTGATTGCAAGCTTCGGGGATGTTTTTCTTGTGGACA
>JAOXNR010000408.1:0-11157 GCA_028571225.1 Parsonsia alboflavescens
TTGCATGCTATTAATATATTTAAGTTTTATTTTTATTCTTAAATTTGCCTTGTCATTTAATTGTGATTTTATTTAGAGTCAAGATTTATCCTATATGTTATGACTAGTTTATGAAAAATATTCCAACATACTTAAGCTAGATTTTTGTTGAATTGTTACCAAAATGTGAAATTGATAAGAACCGCGAATGTCAAATTTGCATTGAAACCAAAAATGACAAGAGCCTCGTTTCCTTTAGTAAAAGGATATACTATTCCTTTAGAATTAATTTATACTGATATATGCGATCTTAAATTTGTACAAAATAGAGGATGAAAAAGATATTTTATCACCTTTATCAATGATTGTACAATGTATTGTTAAGTATATATTTTTTGAAATATAGATGAAGCTTTAAATGCATTTGTTCTTTACAAAAATGAGTTGAGAATCAACCTGGAAAGAAAATTAAAGCTTTAAGAAATGATAGAGGATTAGAATGTGAATCTCCTTTTGAAGAAATATGTTCTCATAGTGGTATAATTCATTAAACCACTATTCCATATACACCACAACGAAATGGTGTAGCAAAATGTAAAAATCGTACATTAAAAGATATGATGAATGTCATGTTAACAAGTTTCTATTACAACAAAACTTGTGGGGGGACGCTAGTCTTTTAGCAAATCATATTCTTAATAGAATTTCATCGAAGAAAATTGATAAGACACCTTATGAATTATCGAAAGGTTATAATCTTGCATATAAATATTTAAAAGTGTGAGGGCGTCTAGCTAAAGTAAGAGTTTCTACCCCTAAAAGGGCCGAAATAGATCCAAAAACTATAGATTGTATATTCATTAGATATGCACAAAAAAACAGTGCATATTGATTGTTGGTATACAAATCTAATATACTAGATTTGCATGAAAATATTATTATAGAATCAAGAGATGCAAAATTTTTTAGGACTTATTTCCTTTAAACAATAGAAAAGAAGATAATACAAGTAAAAGGAAAGATTATATCTCCTTTTAGTCCTTGTTCTTTTATACTTTCGCCATGTAAGTTTGTTTTCTTTTTTTGTTTTTAATCTTTTTAAGTTCCCTATGTTTTTTATTTAAACCAATTAAATCCCTAAACTTTTGTTATACCATTTAAAATCCTTAATCATTTTTCAATTGGAAAGTCAGGTCTCACTCTTTTTACGGGTGGCCGACAAAGTCCTTTTTGTCTGAAAAGTAAATTTTCAGGAGGGCATGAAAATTTATTTTATTTTTCAAACAACATTCATTTTAGTCAAATAAATTAGGGGCAGAGACGTCATTTCACTGTTCTTCCCTTCTATAAAACTAGAAAAAAAAAAAAAGATTTAAGAAGAGGCAAAGATTCAAAAGCTTTTGAAATTTTTAAAAACCAATAAATCCCTGCACCGTAGCAATTGATTTGGGGCTTCTACTATTTTCTAGGTATTTTTTATTGTTTTTTTATAAATAAAAAGAAGAAAAAAGAACAGTGAAATGACTTCCCTACTCCCAATTTATTTGATCAAAATGAATGTCGATGTATCATCTCAAGTGAAAAATAAATTTTCAGGCAAGAAGGACTTTTTTGGCCACCTATAAAAGGATCAGGGACCTAACTTTCCAACAGAAAAATGGTTAAGGACTTTAAATAGGACAATAAAAGCTTAGGGATTTAGTATGTTTAAATAAAAAAAGATAAGGGACTTCAAAAGATAAAAAAAAAGAAAGAGGAGTTACATGGCAAAAGTATAAACGAATAGGGACTAAAGTGGAGATTTACTCTAAAAGGAAATATGAAAACCTGAATAAATATTCTATGTCGAATGAAGAACCATGATGTAGTATAAGAGTGACGATTTCGCAATCTTATGGTCTTGATTTTTTAACATTCATGTTAGAAAATGAACCAAACACATTACATCAAGTTATGTCTAGTCATGAAGCGCCTTATTAGAAAGAAGCTATAGACGAAATTGAGCGTATTCTGCAAAACCATATATGAGAATTGGTAGACTTACCTTTTGGTTTTAAACCAATAGGTTGCAAATGGTTCTTTAAGAAAGAGATTAAAGGAAATGGAACAATTGATAAATATAAAGCAAGACTAGAGGTTAAGGGATATAGGAAAAAGGAAGATAGTGATTATTTCGATGCATATTCTCCAGTCACTAGAATAATATCTATTAGATAACTAATATATATTGCATCCATTTATGACTTTGAAATATGTCAAATGGATGTAACGACAACCTTTATAAATGACATTTTAGATTAAGAAATTTATATATGACAATCTGAATGGTTTGTTGTACCTGGATAAGAGAAAGAGGTGTGTAAATTGGATAAGTCCTTATATGGTCCAAAAAAAGCACCAAAACAATGGCATGAAAGATTGACGAAGTAATGTTGTCAAATGGATTCAGAATAAATAAGTGTGATAAATGTATTTATGCCATAGGCACTCAAGATGAATTTGTTATTGTTTGTCTATATGTTGATGATATGCTAATAACTGGAAGTAATGTCATCAATTCAGCCAAAAAGTTATTAACAAGTAGTTTTGATATTAAAAATATGAGAACTGCAGATGTTATTTTAGGTATTAAAATTATAAAAACATCTGATGGACATAATTTCACAATCTTATTATATTGAGAAAGTGTTACAAAAATTCAACAAAAGTGATAAAAATATTGCAAAAGCTCCTATACTTGTTAATTTACATCTAGCTTAAAATCATAATAAGGGAATATCTCAATTGAAGTATTCTAGAATAATTGAGAATTTAATGCATATCTCAAATTACACTAGACCTGATACTGCTTATGCAGTAAATAAATTAAGTCATTATACTAGCAATCCAAGAAAGACCTTTGGACAACTATAATCGAAGTATTGAGATATCTAAGATATACTCAAGATTTTGGTTCGCATTACACTAGATACCCAGCAAATTGGATATCTGATACAAAAGAATCAAAATCCACATGTGGTCACTTGCTTACATTAAGGAACGACAATTTCTTGGAAATCCTAAAAAAAAAAATTGTTGTGATTCTTGAACTTGGCTGAATTCTTCAACCATCTATCCAAACCCAAAATCACAACCTAATTGGAAGAGGTTCAAGCTAGAATGCTAGCGACCATAATGTCTTCCAAAATGATATATTAGATAGGATTTCTTCAACCCAATTCAATTACTCTAGACAAGTATTGAAGAATTCAAGAGTTTTCACTAAGAACCCTACAAGAGCTTTAGGTGAACACTCAAGAAAAAGATCAGTTTGATTCAAAAGGAATCACTCAATTTCTGAAATTGTGTTTGTGGAAAAAGAAGTTGGTTGCAAGAATACAAATGAGATCTATTTATAGTCTCAACCCTAATTAAACCCTAGGAAAGATTAAAGACATGTTTAACCTTCTAATATAGCTGAAAACACAAAGAAAAGTCATCCTAAACAAGTAAAAACGTCAAAGAATAGTCAAGAACACATTTGAGACAAAACAGAGGGAAGCTGGAAATGACTCTGTCCGGTATCGGATAGAGAGCTGGATGGAGCACCAGATCCTCTCGGGAAGCGTCCGGTGCTGGTTTTGGCCTTCAGTCGGTGCCAGATGGTTAGCTACAGTGCTCCGGATGTTCTGTTTTCAGTTTTTAGCGGTTGTTTGTTCCAATTCAAGCCTTCTAATCCCCTATATAGGTCTTCATACTTGAATACATTACAAAATTCTTCAACTTGCCAATCATCTTCAACCATAACTCGTTCAAACTTGCCATGAACTTCAAATTGTTTTTCATGATCTCGCTTCAATACCCACCTTGCTACTTTCATCTTCAAAGTTCCATGCTTATACTTGAAATATTGATTTTTGTATGCATGAATCAACTTCTTTATCTTGTAAATCCTCAGTCCATTCATTGAATCTCCCCTTGAAGCTCCATCTTCTTTAGAATTGAACTTGAATCTTTTCATCTCCTCATTTTGTAGCTCCCATGAGTTCTCCCATCTCTTGATAGCTCCTTGATATCCATCACAAACTTGCATTGAAAAATTAGCAATGAAATCTGAGTTCATTACTTTAGATAAAGCAGGAGAAGCAGGATGGCTTCATAACTTTTTCGGAAATATTCTAATATGACGAAAGCCTCTTGCAATTTGTATACATTGTGATAGCAAATTAGCAATAGGAAGAACTGAAAATGCAATGTATAATGATAAGTTTTGACACATCCGTCAAAGACGAAATACAATTAGATAATTGCTTTCTTATTTAATTCGATAAGCTAATGAATGTTATATCTAGAAAGAAAGTGTTTAAGTCATCGAGGGGAATAGGGTTAAAGTCTATTACTAAATATTCATCCTAATGGCAACCCAACCAAGCTGCTTGGAGATCCAAAGATCTAGGTTGGATATACCAAATTGTAATGAATTTTCAAAACTCACTAAGGAGTTTAGCTCGTACCCATTCCTATGTTGAGACAAGTGATTTAAGAGTATGAAGGGTAAGCTTTGCTTTTAATAATGCCTAAATCTTGAAAGAGTCAAGAAAAGTATGTTGAGATACTTTTATTAGGAATTACCTATGTGAATGTGAATAAAGCCGATTCAATGATTACAATTAGGTTAAGTTATCAGAGCACTCATGAAATTGCCTTGGTAAGCATTGAAAGTCAAATAGTTCAAGGCATCAAGTCCACTAGTTGGCAAGTATATCCCATTACAATACACTAGAGAAGGTCCAAAGCCAAGAGCTACCTATCTCGATGCAGTAACTTTTTGTGGAGTATTGTACATTGTCTTTCCATAGTAAGTTGGTGGAATGAAAGATTATAGACCAAAAATTTAAATTCATGTGAGGGATTGTTGGAAATTTTAGTGTGAATTTCATTTTAGAATATTTTAGAATATTGAGTTATATCAAGCTTCAATATGAGTGAACTACTTGCTACTTAAATTGTACTCCCCTCGTCTAGAATTGAATGTCTTAGTTTGACTTGCACACATTTTAATAAAAAGGTTTGACTTAGTTCATTAACACATTGCACTATTAATTTTCTTACTAAAATTTTTACTAGTTTAGGAAATAGGATACTTAATTCCGAACAACCCAAAATTTAATATGAGACATTCTCTTTCTGATTTATTGATGTGATTCTTTTGAAATGGGTTTCTCCAAAAACACACCAACTTATGAAAAATTCACCCAAGACTCACCTAAAGGTTGAAGTTAGGACAATGACCTATGATGTTTTTCAATCATCAACTATTATCTTGATGTTAGTAGATAAATCAATACAATAATCAAAGTGATGAAAGGTCCTAAAGTAGTTAAATCAAGAATCCTAAGAGAGTTAAAGGAAAAACACTCAAAAAGAACAAATTGAATCCAAGAGGATTTCCTTCAAATTGAAATAAGTTGTTTGTAGGTTGATTTTAAATGACAAGACAAGGGAGTATTTATACTCCAAAAACACAAAATAACCTAATTAATTCATACTATTTACGAATGTACTTGACTATCCTTGAAACAAGTTCAAAAAGATACGAAAAAATGCAAGAGGAAAGGTTGAAAAAAAAAATGACGATTCTCGGCCAAAACTTATCTCGACATTTGCAGGTGAAAGAACTGGTCATAAGACCGGTGTTTCTCTAGATTTTGCACCAATTTCACTGGCCCATGAACAGTGCACCGGTCAAAAGACCAGTCACAAGACCAATTAACCTCTAATCCCTCCATTTTGCTTTGTTTTCACTTGTTTTCTTTACTTCTTTCTTTCTAAACTTCTTGTATATGATTTCCCTTGATCCCAAAGCCACAATTCTCCCTTGAATTCATCACCTTATCTTCCTCAAGCCTTGAATTGAATATAAGTTCCATAGCTTCAAATCTTCCGATTCATCTTCAAGTTTCATCCTTTCAAACATGGCTTCAAAATCGAATCGTTCTTCCTTGTCTTGAACAAATGCCATCAAAGCCTTCTTCATCCTTGATGCCTTCATCCTTGTGATTGGTTCTGATGGCATTGATGGAGCTTGGTCTCCATCACTTCCTCTTTCTTCTGAAGGATTCGTCTTCGAATCGCATCATCTACACCAAAAGGAGACAAGTCACTAGCATTAAAAGTGGCATTAACTTGATACTTACCTAGAAGATCGATCTGCTAGGCATTGTCGTTGATCTTTTCTAGGACTTGGAAGGGACCATCTCCTCATGGATCAAGCTTGGACTTCCAAATATGTGAGAAATGCTCCTTTTGGAAGTCCACCCAAACCTAGTAAGCAACTTCAAAGTTCATGGCCTTCCGTCCATTGTTATGTTACTTGGGATACTTTTGGTTTTGTGCATTGAAGTTGTCCATTAGCATAGCATGCATGCTCTTACCCAATTCTGCCTTCTTTTTTTCAACAAAACTATGTTGCCATGCATCTCATTTAAAGGCAAAGGCATCAAGTCGAAAGGAGTTAAGGGATTAAATCTATATACTAATTCAAAAGGAGAGAAATGAATAGAGGAATGTATGCATCTATTGTAAGCAAATTCAATGAATAACAAACAATTCTCCCAAGAATTCAAGTTCCTTTTGAATATAGCAATTAACAAAGTTCCCAAAGTTCTATTAACCACTTCCGGTTGGCCATCAGTTTATGGGTGACAAGTGGTAGAAAATAGCAGTTTAGTCCGAAGCGTACCCACAACACCTTCCAAAAGTGACTCAAAAACTTTGTGTCTCTATCACTAGCAATAGTCCTAGGGATTCCATGCAAGCATCCAATTTCTTTAAAGAAAATCAACTACATAATGAGCATCAGCACTCTTAGCACAAGCAACAAAATGAGTCATCTTAGAAAACCTATCAATAACTACATAGATAGAATCCTTACACTTCCTTGAGCTAGGCAATCCCAATACAAAATCTATAGAAACATCCACCCAAGGTGCACTAGGAGTGGGTAAAGGCAAAAAAAAACCATGTGGTTTAATTGTAGATGTAGCCATTTTGCCACAATGCAAATAGAACAAATTTTCTCAATATCCCTTTTCATATCTAGCCAATAAAAATGTTCTTGTAAAATACTCAAAGTTTTAGAGATAACAAAATGACCCAATAAGCCACCCCCATGGCTTTCAACAACAACAACAAATAATCTTCTCATAGAACATTTAGGCACACGTAGTCTACTTTCCCTAAACAAATAACCATCATGCACATAAAACTTATCACAAACAATGTACAAATCTTTGAAATCATCATCCTCAACATATAATTCCTTCATAAACTCAAAGCCAAGTAATTTAGAGTCAAGAGTAGAAAGAAAAGTATAGCTCCTCGTGAATGCATCTGCTACCACATTTTCTTTACCTTATTTATATTTGATCATGCAGGGAAACATTTCGATATACTCCACCCATTTGGCATGTCTCTTGTTTAGCTTGATTTGCCCTTTCAAATGCTTGAGTGACTCATGGTAAGTGTGTATCACGAATTCCCTTGGCCAAAGGTAATGTTGCCAATTTCTCAAGGATGACCTAAACAAAGCAAACAACTCCTTGTCATAATTAGAATAATTCAAGGTAGTCCCATTTAATTTTTCACTAAAGTAGGCTATAGGTTAACCTCTTTCATCAATACCGCTCTTATGCCCACCCCCAAAGCATCAGATTCAAATTCGAAAACCTTAAAGAAATTGGGGAGGGAAAGGATGGGAGAACATGCAAGTTCGGATTTTAGAAATTAACAAGCATTTTCTTGTTCACTCTCCCACCTAAACTTAACCTTTACCTTAATCATTTTCGCAAGAGGGGCTGCTATAGTACTAAAGTTAGGAACAAACCTTCAATAGAATGAAGCAAACCCATGAAAACTTCTTACCTCATTTGCTCTTTTAGGTGTAGGCCAATTCTTGAATTTCTCCTCATCCACTTGAACACCATTAGAAGACATGACATATCCAAGGAAAGTTTTTGGCAAGCACAAAGTACATTTACTCAAATTAGCATATAGTCGTTCATTTCTAAGGATATCAAAAACTAGCCTTAAGTGTTCAACATGCTCTTCCACATTCTTGCTATAGACTAGAATATCATCAAAGTAAACCACAACAAATTTACCAATGCATTCCCTACAAACATGATTCATCAATCTCATAAAAGTACTAAGGGTATTAGTAAGACCAAATGGCCTCACAATCCATCCGTACAAGCCATGTTTAGTTTTAAAAGTCTTTTTCTATTCATCCCTTTCCTTCATGCGGATTTGATGATAACCACTTTTTAAATCAATTTAAGAAAAATATTTGCTACCATCCATTCATCTTACATGTCATCTAACCTAGGAATAGGAAAGCAATACCTTACCGTTAGCTTGTTCATGGCTCTGCAATCTACGTACGTCCTCCACATCCCATCTTTCTTTGGCACGAACAAGATTGGAACGGCACATGAACCCTCACATATCCTCTTTGAAATAGCTCCTCCACTTTCCTTTGCAATTCCTGATCCTCCTCCAGTTTTTTCCTATAAGTGGGCTTGTTTGTTAGGGGTGCTCACGGAACAAGGTCGATTTGATACTTAATTCCTCGTATCGGTGGCAAGTTTTGGTAGCTCCTTTGGGAAGACATCCTCGTACTAATTCAAAGGAGGGGAAACGAAAATAGAGATTCTTTATACATCAATAGAGCCATAGGTCTATGACCCTCACAAGAACTCCTCACCTCTCTTGTATTTGCAATTAAACTCATTTTCTTTTGATTCCTTATTTTCTTTTTCATTCCTCTTCTCATTTTCTCTCAACCTTTTCTCACTCTCTTTTCTCTCTATTCCTTCATAGTATTCTTATTTTCTCCAAAAGTCTCTTCTGGTATATGTAAACGTCATGTGGTTTCAAGGAATTCAAGTGAATCTTCCTACCATCAACTTCTAGGGTGTACTTGTTCTTGTACCCATCAAATGTTACTCTTGTCATGTTGCCATGGCCTCCCTAGCAACAAATGAGTTGCTTCCATAGGTACTACATCACACAATACTTCAATATTGTACTTCCCCAGAAAATGGAATCCTCATTTTCCCACTCTAACCTCTCCACTATCATTCAACCATTGAAATCTATATGATTTAGGGAAGTCTATGCATGGAATCTTCAATCTATCAACCATAAATTTCACTAGCAACCTTTACACGACTCCCATTATCAACAATTAGGCTACAAAAGATTTCCATTAATCAAGCATCTAGAATGAAATAGATTCTCTCTTTGTACCTCATCTTCTCCCTTGGTTTGTATACTAAGTAAACCCTATCAATCATATTTAATTGACCTTCAAGAATACCCTCACACTTATTGTCATCCTCCTCCTTTTCATCACCAATATCGACCTCACGCTCCTCTTCTTTCCCTTTACTGGCGGGTTCAACTACCCCTTTAACTATAAGAGTAACTCTTTTATTGGGACTTTGATTAGCTTTAAAAGGTGAAAGTTGAGCTTTACCTTTATCCCCTTGAGGGGCCTTAGCTTCACCATGTTTTGGCTTAGGCTCCTCCTCCTTGGTGGTATCTTTGGTCACTCTTTGCTCCTTCTTAGGCCAAGTGTTAGTGGTCTTGGAAGAGGATTGACCATAACATGATGTGCTATAAGACTTCTCATAATATGCTCTCCTATTCTTCACTCTGTTGTTCAATCTTGGTTGCCTTTTGCATCATTTCTTCCAAATCCTTATATTGTTACAATTCAAGAATGTCACTTATCTCTTTGTTCAACTCATGAAGAAATCTTGCTATTGTAGCCTTCTCTTCTTCACCCACTAGATTGCTCCTTATCATGATAACTTCCATTTCTTTTGTAATAAGCATTGAAACTCCTTAAGCCTTAAGTGAGTGTTTGAATCTTGTGGTGGAGGTCTCTTTGATAATGCTGGGGCACAAATCTCTTCCTCATATGTCTCTTCGTCTCTTCCCAAGTTTCAATTGGTCGTGCTTCTTGTCTCCATATAGCTATCACTAGGTGATCCCACCAAATAATGGCATACTCCGAAAAATCAACAATTGCAAGTTTGATCTTCTTCACCTCGGAGAAATTATGGCACTCAAATATTGATTCTACTCTTCTTTCTCATTCTAAGTAGGCATTGAGGTCATCTCCTCCATAGAAGGGTGACATCATTGGCTTGATGCTTCCCAAGTTCTTGTCAACCTCTTCCTCTCTTCCTTGCCTCCTTGGTCTGTCGTTATCATAGAGCTCATCAAAGTCCTCTTCATTTACACTTTCTCCTTCCTCACATTGCTTTTGGATAATCTTCCTTCTTGGTTGGACCCTTTGGCGATATCCACGTCCCTTTCCTTTGTGGCATTTGGTTTCTCATAGGAGAAGGTGGAGGTGATGTCTCCAAGGTGTCCATTCTCAATTCAGATTGATCCATCATTATGTTATTGTCTTTTCTTTATTCTCCCATATTCATAGAGAATTCGCTAGTCATGCATTCCATTCTCTCCAAGAAGGTAACTAGGACAATATTGTTATCTCCCATATTTGATGCTTGTCAAGATGGTGATGCTCCATGTGTCATGAAATACTTTCAAGAAGAATCAAGAAAACATTGGAATTTTGTCCCTCACTTATCTTTTGTGTATCACTCTTTCAATTGGCTTTTTCTTTCTCTATTGAACTCACCCCTAATGCCTTTCACCACTCTACTCTCTTTCAAGTTCTTAGTTAACTCAATTGGGCAATGCAAACACTTCAAGCAAACGTGCCAAGCAATCTATGCAACTTAATTCAATTAGTCAACAAAGGATCAACAATCAAGAAACAAAGAGACAGAATTTCAAAGATTTGGTCAATGTAAGATGAAAGCAATTGTTCAAATTCTTGGAGTTCAAAGAAGATTTCAAATAGGCATTTTATCAAACACCTAGAGGTAAATGAAAATGTAATCCAATTTCCCAAAAAATTCAATAAACCCAATTCCCTTGATTTCAAATTTGATAGATAATAGGCAATTAAATCACAATAGAACTTCAATGCAACTTCAACGCAAACAATTTCAATAGGGTTCAACAAGAAATCTCATAATAGCATTCAACTTTGACGCTTTCTTTTTTCTCTTTTTTGAAGTCTTTTTTGTGCTCTTTCTCTTTTCTATTCTCTCTCTC